>JANRGW010037788.1:0-84153 GCA_024733675.1 Psilopsiagon aymara
TGGGAAGGGAGGAGAGAAGCAGCAAGTAAGTGAATTCCATGATCTTTTTTTCCCAGAAAACACTGCCTTCTCTGTACCGCTTCCAAAACCATGGCAAGCAAAAAAGAAGGGGTGGGGAAGGGGTTTCACGTTACATGAAAAACCCTTCTTCACAGAAAGAAAATATACTGGATACAAACTCTCCCTAAACTATACTGATGCTCAACTCCATATTGCTCTATAATTTCATGAGTGTAACTTATTTTCCTCTTTCTTTCAGCATAAAATGAAATATCCCTTTGATGTTGAAAAGACACCAATTATTAGACTAAGTGACAATTCTTTTAGTCCCAAGCAGCAAGGGCTCGGGCAGAATGATCCTAGCCTTACTCATGTTCTCAATGTCTAGTTTAATTCTTATAGTAAAGGAAGTACTGGTTTAGATTAGTTGATAGACACTACACAATTAGTGGTTTTGGCAGCTGAAAATACCAAATGTTTAGAGTATTTGGATCACTTGCACAGTCCTTTATGCAGCTAGTAAATGCTGCACCTAAGGAGGATGCAGCAACACTCTGATTTAGTTTTTTATCTAGACAGATAATTACTATTCTGTACAGTTAGCAGAAAAGGAAGATAGCAAAGCACCAATTTTTAGAGCATGGGTCTTCTTACTTTTTTCAAGGAATCATTTTTACATACTGAAAAGAGATGAGAGTTACGCAATTATTTCTTAAGACATTAACACTTTGATGGCTACACAATCTTCAGTTATTTACTGGCACAAAAGAGTCCCACCGTAACAAAATAACTGCTGTGTGCAAGGGGTTATTAATTATAAGTGCATCTTATTAAGACATTCTATTTGATTTGACGTGCCAGCAGACAAAAGCTTTTCCCACAATCTAGGAAAGTGGGTATATATAAAAATTTATGTATACATCAGAGAGAAAAAGAGATTCAGCATATGCTGTGCATTCTTATATAACCACTGGACTTGAAGGACAGTAGAAGCTATTCTGTTTGGGGAAATCTATAACACACAGACGTGTTCTCCCTTTAGGAAAGCTGCCTACCTGAGCCAACTTTACCTCCCTGACAATCTATGTGTCTGTCAAATAGCAGTCAGATAATTGGTGACTGATTATTAAGAGTGACTAACTTAACAATGAGACTCACTGTGTCTTGAGTTTTACTGTAACTCAACTCAGTTCCAGATGACCATGGTCCCAAGAAATACACCTCCGGTCTTACTGGCAGCCTAGAGTAATTGAATGTTTAGCCACAGGAAAAATCATAGCAAAAGTTACATTCTGATTTTTTGGGGCAAGTTTTTATGGTACGCAGCATATTGTAAATATCCACGAACAGTCTGAGTTTGCAAAGCCCACACCCATCAGGCTTTGGGATGAGCAAGGTTTAAGGAAGGTGTATACTGACTGTGGACTTATGGAGTAAACTGAATGTCTCACCAGGAGATAAATACTTACTTGAATTAGCAGTTCTAACTGACAAAAGAAAAAAAAAGACCTTTTATGTATCTCTTTTCCAGAGATTTTCTCTGGAAAATCTCAAAGACCCAAACAAAACCAGACTGACCGGATTCAAAAAACCCTTGTTTAGTAAGATTGAAGAGTGTAGGGATAGCTGTACTCATCTGAGACTGTTACTCCTGGACAGACACCACACTGTTTGTCACAATATGTCCAGTTAATCTTTTGTCTGTCAATTGACTCCTATGTCCTTGAGACTCTGTTGTTCAATGTAGCATTAAAGCTTACAAATCAGAGACACATCCAAATCACGTAACCTGTTGCAAGAATAAGAGGGTGGGGGGGAAAGACATTCTGGGGCATGAAGCTTTCACCCAATTTCAGAAAAGTTGTTAGCTCCAGCAGCTGACCTAGACAACTTCTATTTCAAGCTTCTTCAATGTCAGAAGAAGCAATTTCTGCCTTTGCCCATTTTTAGTAACAGTAACAATAGTCAACAAATCATGTGCAATTATTTTGAAATAAGATCTGATTAGAGAAACGGATGCCAAGTTAGCTACCAGCATCAGCAGGCACTTGTGATGCAACCGTTCGTGCTAATGCTGAATTTGGTCTTACTGTCTTGTCTGTAGAGGGGACTATTTTTACCTCAAGCTTTTTACGAAGTGGGGAATTCTAAGAGCAAGGTGTTGCTTTTTTCTCCCTACAATTATTTATGAACCTTTTTCAGAAGCAGCCATATTTTGTGCCTAGCTAAGCAGTCTTCAGCAGGATTTAAGGCCCTAGTCTAACCCTCAATGAGTTTAAGCAGGATCTCTTGTGACCACCTTCATTTTTCCTACAATTATTAGATTCTTTAGCTTTCAAGGTGGAGAGAAAATGAGAGGAAAGATAATACTTGACAGTCTAGGATACTTTTTCCTTGTCCCTTCCTAATCACATTCCTCAGTTTTCCTGGACTCCTCCTCCCATTACACTTGTTGAATGAACAGATTGTTTCATTGGGAAGTGCTGCTTCAACTGAGAGATAAACGAGAAAGGGAAGAATAGAAAGATGCCTGTTGGTCAAAGACCTACCATCCTGTCAACTTCCAAGGATTCTGGGCTGATGAAACAATGATGGGGAGAAACCAGGGACTTTTGAAGGAGTGAGAAACCTGTCTTTTCAGTCGATTTAATAAATAGCAAAAAATACTAAACCTGGCTTCACAAAACACACATTTAATTCTGAAACAGAGAACACCTAGCTGAAAACAACCCCACATAACTGGAACATGACATTTACTAACTTCCAGATGCATTTAGGCCAGCTATTTGAGCTCAGTTAACAGTTTATTTCTTCTCTTCAGCACTATTTCTCCTTTACTTTTTCAAAAAGGTAAATATAGATGAACAACATACATGTTCCAACAGTTAGACCTCCTATGCATACTTTATCTCCCCTTCCTGCTGCACTTGCGGGAGAGGCAGTAGCATGTATTCCAAGTCTCTTTTTTAGATTTGGGAATAGGTCACTTGTAACTTCCCTGTACACAATTCCTATTACAGAAGAGACACTCTTATTTAAATGCATTGGAAGCTGCCTGTCACTTTTGCTGGTGCCAATGACGGGTGGGGGAAGATAGAAGAGTTTTCCCACTGCCTGTGATTGCAGCCACAGGACTTATTAGCAAATTACATTTGCTAATAAGGTTAAGGAAGCCAAAATGCAGGGGTGGCAAGGGCTTGGAATTCTTGGGAAATGGCATAGAAAACAAAAATCATGGAAGTTCAAAGATGGGAAGACAAATACATAGAAGTGGGAAGAGAGGTTAAGATAAAATCAGAAGAAAATAAAGTGAACTGGGGGAGAAGACAAACTTTAACTTAAGAATAAACCAAAGTATTCAAAAAAGAATGGTTACAACAGTCCGCTGTGTGTTCTGAAAATGTCACCATCAGCTTTTATAAGTTAAAATACATGGAAAGAGGAGATGTCACTTTTTTCTGCGTGTTGTTGCTGCTTCCTGATTTTGGCTAATTCTTTCCAGCCCCCTCTATGCTCCATCCCTTCATTCTTTTATCTCCAAAAGGAAAAAAAAAACAACTCTACAAAATAACGTTTTTCAATTCATTCTACACCACTAAGATACCAGCTGTTTCTTACAGCTTAGTATATTAAATAATAGGAATGCCTGCTGACAGTGCTGATTTCTGAAAGGACTGATTTGTTAACTAGAATCAACACACTGAATATATATACTTATGTATATATACGGGCACATGTACATGTAAAACTTGCTCAGAAGTGACATCTTGCTCTAGCTATGAATACTTATCTACAGCATAAATTATTTCACTGGCCTTTTTACCATCTTTATTTCACAACTATGAATCTAAGAGTATTTCAACCAGGCAAATCTTGCTATTGGGCAGACCGAGTGTGTAACAGCTGTAGATAAAATGAGTGTAATGTGGCAATGCAGTACTTCAGAGGTGATTTTCAGAGACTCTGTGCTGTGGGAAGCTGCTGCTGCAACAGCTTTCTAAAACAGAGAGCGTGCACAACCCAGACAGGGTTAGCTGTTTCCTTGTCTAGACTAGGAAGGCAGCAGTACTGCCTCTGAATGCTTCCCATTTCCTGTGGCCAGGGCTGAGGTAACAATACCTTTGAGCCTTTAAGTGTGAAAACTGGATTATGCTCAAGTCCAGCAGAGAGACAAGGAAGCACGGCAGGATCTTGTTGGTCTGGGAACAAGATCTATCAATTGCACATGTTACTTAACAGGAGAGAAATAATAATGCTCATTCATTACCTTCTCTTCTGAGTCCCCTGGCTGGCAGGTAATAACTCCATCTCGTGAGCCCCCAGCAAACGTTGCTTTGCAGTTTGCAAGCCACTGTTTTGAGAGAAAAATGAAAAGATATAAACACAACCTATGGTTTGATTTGAAGAAAAGTAAGCAAAATCTCAGTTTCACAGCATAGCATGCAAACAAATAAAAACCTGCAGTTGTATTTTTTATTTACACAGATTGTGGCAATTTGTTTTGACTGTAATTTAAAAAGTGTACTTCTGACTTCTCCTGGTACTTGCATTGCATAAACCAAGAAAATTCATTAATTACTGAATAAGAGAAAGGAGAGACCTGGAATGTTAAAGATGTCAATGTTTCTAAAATTAAGGGATACAGTAACTATTTTTTTTTTAAATTTCTGGTTCATATGTTCAGGAAGAAACATTTAATGAATCCAGTACTGAAACATGTTTTTTTATTGAACATCAGTTTAACCAGATCTGAGTGTATCTGCAGTCTCCTGACATAGCACATATATGTACAGAAGAAGTACACACATGTACAAAACATAATCCAGCATACCGAGAGCGTTGCTTCTTTCCTGTTGTTGTATGTGTCCAGGTACTCCTGTAGTTCTAAAACACTGAACTTCAGCTTTTCAAGAAGGCCACAAGAGAGAAGCTGGAGAAATGAAATCAAAAGGTCTAGTAAATGTCACTTCAAAAATATTAACAGAGCAGAAAGCATTGTAAAGTTCTTGCAAAAGTATACTTAGATTTACAGATACTAATGCTGAAAAATATATTTATGCAAAATTATACATAAATAGAATACTAACCTGAAAACTCAATGGCAAAAGTTGCACCAATGATAACATGGAGTTGAAATTGTGTTCTGTGCTTAACACTTTTGCAGAGGACAACAAATCCTGCACAAAGCCTAACTAGTCATCTCCACAGAGGAACAGCTCTTCCATGGTCATGGCAGTGGACCCAAGAATACACTTTGCAAGTTCCTACTTCTGTACTTCTGTGTGAGGCCACACAGTCCTGATGCTGTTGCATAAATATGGGCCAGAATGAAAACAGTGGGAAGGGTCATCTCATTCATTCCCTAATACTTTTTTTTATCATCCAGCTCACATCACCATTGATTCAAATGAAACCATTAAACAAATTACCCTAAAAATAGCTTCTTTTTTCATTTGTGGAGCCAGCAGAGTAAAGCAGCACCTGTTCTATATTGTTTTCTGGCACAAAGGCTTAACACATTGCAACTGTTCTATAATTCTATACTGCCCATCTGCCAGTACCTACCTAATAAAATAATATGGAAAATCAATGGAAATATGGTTAAGAATAAGCAACAAAATTAGAGATAGGAGGTATCTTTTTGACATATATGCTCAGGAGTTGCTCAAAAGCAAAAGAAAGAGCCAGTAAAATAACACACTGCAACACAGCACATGCATTTTGAAAAGAAATATACTCACTGTTTCTGCATCTACAAAAAGGGTGGGACATTCTGAACACGATGTTAACATCTGAGAAGACCTCACAAACTTGGAGCCTATTCCTCGCAGGTTGTCTCCTAAGTAACTAGCCGCATCGCAGGTTAGGAAGCAGAATCTTTTCTGAATATTCTGGAAAGAAAAATACAGCTTATTGTATTCTTCACTGAAGTAAAAGCTTCTTTCCTTTGCAAGCAAATGGCATGATTTTTTTCTCTCCACACAATAACATGTACAAAAGAGACCATCTCCCTATGGAGAACTGAATGTCTGCTCAAGGATACTAAATAATAGTTATAATGCCAGAGACAGCATACAGCTGGGCAACTGCAAAACTAATTACACAATTCGTAATAATCTACTGCTGAAATACATTCTTTATTTTAAAGACGATTCAATCTTTATAAAGCCTTTTATCCACAGGTAGCTTTTCTTTCTTGGCTGTACAGAGTTAACAGAGTTGATCAGCACATGACTTTTTCTGCCCATTCTGGGCATTGTTTAGTAAGTATTCCATGTCAAGTGGCTAATCAGATAATATAATGGACATCCTAATGCCAAACAGCAGCATGGAAAAATCAGAAAAACCCTTTTGTTTTCTCCTGTGGGAAAAACCTTCTTACTAAAACTTCCCTGCTGCTTGGGAGGACTCCAGGAATACTACATTGCATCCGGGAATTATTCTTCTCAGAAGATTTTTTTGGTGTTTTGAGTTCTAATCCAGTCAAGTCTTCAAGAAACATTCTCGTGCTGATAGTCTCTTTTCAGTGACAAATGTACAGATTGAATAATAAATAAAACCAATACGTTAGTCTTGCAGGAACTGGAATAATGATATTGATAAATACACAGCAGGTTTCACTGCCAAAATGTATCTCACTAAGATCAACTGCTCAGCAGGTGGGAGCAACATGAAAACAGAAAAAAAGTATAAAAGTATGCAGTATTTTTGTATGATTCATTCCACATTACCATAGGCATTTTTCTGAGGTTAGGACCTGCATTACCATAAGCATGCCTCAGTGAAGAGAAGTGCTTCCCAAATACCAGTCTGGATGACAGACATATAAATAGCCTGTTACTGTTCCTACACTGGAGCACTGAAGTTAAGTACCTAAAATCAAGCAATAACTGAATTCAAACTTTACTGATAATGTAAACTGTTGGACTGCATAATTTTTTTAAAGGAAGTTACATAAGCCCTCACATTGTAGGAAGGGTAAACACTATCAATTTATAAAATGGTTAAAGACAAACTTCCTCTACAGACCAAATTTGTAAGTGCTCTCTCTAAAGCATCTGAACTGACTGTGTGAACATGAAATCAGACAGACTGATACTTTTCTTATTATATGTTTCTACCATCTTAACACAGCAACAAAGCACTATACTTGTCACGCAGGACATGGATCAGATTCTCTGCTGCACTGAGTCTGTAGTAGAGGTAAGAGGCTTGTACTAATTACCATTGAAAAAGGTAAATTATTATTTTTATGAGCAACTAGCAGAACCATCTGAATCACAGGGCTTGTTGACAGTGGAGATTTATTACAATGATGCCTTCTGAAAAGAAAAATACAGTCCAAGTCTTAGTGAAACTACTGCTGACAACCCTTCCGGACAAGCAAAGAGATCTAGATTTGATCTTAACCCACAGAAAAGAGCTAGCTGAAAATATGAAAATGGAACAAAATATGGAAAAACAGACTACGGAAGAGAGTCCGAGAGATGTTGGTTGAAAGGGACACCTGGAAAACATCTGATCCAACCTTCAACTCAAAGCAGGTCTATTACCAACACCAGATCAAGCCAGCATGGTCCAGCAGAGTCTTGAAAGCTCTAATGGTCACATTCTGGGTGACCTGAGTAGGTGCTGCAATGCCCTCCTGGGGAAGAGTAATTGAGTTCATGAATCTGAGGCAGTGAAGGAGACAGATTACAGAAGTAATACAATGAATTCAGAATTTGCAGGAAGGAGCCCATAAGAAATAACTTCATGGGGAAAGGAAATAACAAGAGGTAGCTGTTCCTTAGGGGGAAAAAAAAGAAAAAAGGAGGGCAGAAGCACATTCTGTACCACTGAAAGATAGAAAATACATTAAGACATACACCTGCCTACATCATGGATATTTCAGTCAGCCAAATACTCATACAAAAAAGAAGAACAGAAAGTGAAACTGTTTAAGTTACTAACTTGGATACCAAAATAGCACAGCAATGTAGACACATATATTGCCAAATAAACCAGTAAGAGAAAGAAAGGATGTCAAGAGGCAAAGTAGAAATAATTAAGAGGAAGGCCAAGGAATCACAATGGAGAGAAACAGCTACAAACAGATGCTACTGAAAAGACCAATGTGCTTAATGCCCTCCTTTGCCTTATTGCTCCCAGAAGGAGCATCTGTGTACAGGTAACTGAAACATCTATAAAAACTGTGGTGAGAAAATATCTTGATAGTAAGGGCTTGGATATTTTTACATCTTTGCAGATTAGGGAAACATGCTACAATAGTTCAGTACTGGCTAAAGAGGTCTAGGAACCATAACAAGTATTTTTGAGAACTCACAGAACCCAGGGTATTGTAAACACTTGAGCAAAGTGCTTATCTCTAAAAAACCCAAGAGCAAAAGAATTAAACACAAAGTTCAGGAAATGAGAGAACAAGTAAGATGTGAATAATAGTGCCAATTTGGTCAGAAAAAATCATATGAAACTGTTTAGTTTTCATGAAGGGCTAAGATTTTCTATTAAGAAGAGAAGCGATTGATATGGTATACATTAATTCATTTACTATCTTAGAAGGCAGAGAATCCTGGTCTAGAGGTAACTAGGTGTGCAAAACCATATTATGAAGCATATCAGCAGCTCACTATCCTACTGCTAAGATAAACGGAGTAGAATTCCACTAGGGACTGTGTCAGGAACTAATCAAGTCATTAATGAAAATACTGAATAATGGAATATGCTTCATGCTTATGAAGTATATGGATGGTTGAGCTGCAGGGGCTGCAAACTCCTTGGAAGCCTGGATTAGAATTCAGACTGATCTTGATAAACTGGAGATGTGGTGCATGAAAAGAAAGACAAAGTTGTAAACCTAGGATGAAACAGTCCACAGAGAATGTTCAGGATGGAGAATAACCAAGGAGGCAACTTTTACAGAACAATATCTGCACACTAGATTGGCTTACAAGTGGAAAATGTGCAGTAGTCAGTAGAGAAGTTTTCAACATGAATACCTTCTATAAAATATGTAATCCTTTATAGTCAGTGCTGGTAAGAATTCAGGCTGAAATACAGAACCTCTCACTTTACAAGTAATGAACAGACTACTGAAGAGAGCCCATAGCAATAGAGAGAAGTTAAGGTGGCTTATGGGAAGGCTAAAAGAACTGAGGTTAAATAAAAGAAGTTTGGGATAGGTGAAGTCATGGTAATGGTCGTCAAACTGCAAAGAAGAGAGTAAGTACAACTGTGTATACAGCAAGAAGCAATGGGCATGAAACACAGAAAGAGAAGTTTTCAAGCAATTAAGGAGAGCTTAAGCATTGGACTACACTGCCTAGGAACATTGTGAAGTTCCACCTGAGCCTAAAGGTTAAAAACAGTCCAGAGGAAAAAAGTTAACAAACATTTGACCAGCATGAAAGTTACAGTTGATCCTATGCTGGGCAAGATAAGGAACATAAACATCAGGTCCCTTCCAGCATACATCTAGTCATGTGTTTTAACAGTTCTAGTTTATTTTATGAAAATAACTTCCTCAAAGCATTTCAGTCATGGTTTCATCAAAAGCTGACCAGCTCACAGTTTAGATTCAAGAAAACATATCCTTCCTTTACTGCTTTCCTTTTCAGATATTCATAAAAGCACCAATCAATCTAAGGCTAAGAAGATAAGTCTTGAATAGTGTTTTAAAAGCATTAAAATATAAAAAAGCAAGAGACTGTACTTTGGTATGTATGTATATAGACTTCACTATCTTACATGGACTATTAGTTCTACAGTAAGTTATCATCTCAGCTATGTCCTTTTGGGTGCAGATTACAGTGGCTGTAATCTTTCAAGCAAAGTCTAAACACAGTATATGTTCTATAAAGTGGGACTAATGTGAATAATAATGCTAACCACAGGCATATTATGAATAGGTGTATGCCTGCATATAGTCACTGTGTACATAATAAAAAAATAGTCTTAAATGTTTTCTTCTTAACCTCAGGTATCCTCTTCTGGGAAGAGGACTTCTTGTAATAAACCAGCTTGGTTGTGGAAACTACTTGCTAGCTCTCAAATCTACTGGTCTTGGAACTGGCTGTTGTGCTGGCAGACATTTGATTTGATGAAATACAAAGAGGCAGCTGTAAAGATAATCCAGAGATCTCTGAGCTATGACCCGTTTACAGGAAAACTACTTCAGTAATTTCAGAAATTACAAACAAGTTTAAGGTGCTGCGGGCCAACCTCCAAGGTACCATTAATTTAATACAGACTGAAATGTAGGTGCCCTGGAAAATGCACTTCTTTCACTTCACCAAGTATACAGCTGACAAGCTCCTTCAAACAATGATTTTGTTTCACAGTTAAATATTTTGGCAGTACTTTGTGTTGCAAGCCTAGCACATACTGGGCTGCTATCTGAAACTTCCTGTTCGTGAGGGTCAAAAGCCTTTTAAGTTAGCAGATGAGTAGCAAAGTTTCATGGTGCAAACACAGTATAATTCCAGACAAACTGGGATCTTATGACAAAAATCTGGGAAAATAATACTCCTATCTTTTAACCTGGAAGAGGGGAACAAAGATCCTTTTATAAAATAAAAATATGGCTGTGACTCCAGCTAGAAAGTTCTGGTTTGCTAATACCATTAACACTTTATTTTAATTATTTTATTACTGTTATTCAGGTTTTTCTGTTACTGATTTTTTTTTTTTCTTTTTTGAGAGCAGTAATGTAGCTCTCTCCTTTAGTATCAACTGCAGAAAATGAGTTAGCCATCTTAGGAATATAGGGCAAGCACAACAGCAAATGTAGCTAGTGCAAGTTAAACCAGGTATTTTACAGGTAATGTTCAGGTGCATTACACAGCATCATTTATTTGGTTTTCAAAAGTGTGGCACCAGTTCCCTTTCACCTCTTCCAAGAGAACAAAAGGACAAATAACTCTCAAAACACTTGAACAGGGCTATTAACCTCTACGACTCCAGTAATGGCAGAAAAGCTGAAAATACATCATAAAGAAACAGAGAACTAATTTTCAAAAATTGAACTGTCATGCACTGAAGTCAACCCTGTTTTGTTTTTCCTTCCAAATAGCTATTTACCAGTGTTTAAAAGGTACCCAAACATTACAGTGGTGTAATGTTTAAAGGAAGACACAGTATGCAGCTAGAAAAGTCATCAAGAACTCTGGTGGAGCACAGAAGAAACAGGATGGAGAAGAGATTCTTAATGTGTGATGCTTCTTTTTCATAAGGATAGCCTTAAAAATATAAAAAGGTCTTGAGAGTGTATAATTCTTAGTAGGGTACCTACTGCTAATAAAAAATTATGTACTCTCAAGATCATGGGTACTTAAACTCTGCATGAAGTTACCTGGCTGTGAAAGTTCACTGCTGCAGCATGCTAAATATCCTGCAGCTGCCTCATATAAGACAGAAGAAACAATTAAAAAAGGATTTAAAACTAATTATAGATAAGAACAGGCAGTTGTTCCTTAGAACAGCTTGTACATTTGAATTTGTTTTTTCTTATCTTTTTTCAAGATTCTTATCTTTGCGAGCATGCACTTTTAGAAAGGAAAAATGTATTTCTAATCTTCAGACAGTCTCTGGAACCTATGTTACACGATGGCAGCTGGATATTTGGAACACAATATTTAATAATGTTGACATTTACATGGGCATGGTCAGATTTCAACGGTTTGAGATGAAAGAACAGATAACAATAGTTTGAGATGAAAAGGCTATTTCCTGTCTCTTGCTGTTAGTGTTTCAGGCTATTTGCAAAGTACTAAAGAAAATATTCTTTAAAGTGGATCCATATTTTATGACATTACTTCCAAACCTACAAGTATGAGATATGTACTATTTTTTATGATGAAACTGGTCCTAGGAAACAGTTCTGCATAAAAAGCGAGTATGGCAATCCTTCAACATGCAGAATTACAATGATTATATATCTAGTAGCTCTTTCTGGTACTACTACCAAGAACCATCCTAACAGCCACACATGGTCTAAACATTTTGATTGTGTATCTTAGACTTATTTTCTCACCTTAAACAGGGAAGAGAACACATGAAATGTATAAACTGCACAGGAACCATCAGAGTCGCACATGAGCTGGTTGATATGACTACGCCAAGCTTCCTCTGCATCATCACATGCTGCTGGCTGAAATGCAGCAAGGATGGCAGAAAAAAATGGTGAGGGAGGAGGGGAGGCATTTCGATCAACATCTCCAAAACTGAAGGATAAAAAAAAACAAACTGTGATGAAAGGAGAATACCAGGAAGGTGGCAGATAAAATAGCCCACAACAGAGAGGCATAATCACAAGATCAATTACAGCACATTTCTAAAAATATTCATCAACTTTCAAATGACTTTTGAAGGTTACCAAAGTGTTGGCTACAGTAATAAAACCCTCCAAATACAAATCCCTATCTTCAAGCCATTATCATCTATCATTCTTTAACTCAGAATACTTCAATTGTTTTATTGTATCCTCATTTGGAAGAAGGCTGAAACTTCACAGAAGGATAAAGCTCATGAAGAAAAACTCCTTTTTTAGGAAAAATTGGTTTAATAATGTATAGAAATACTGAAAAGAATCTTGGCATGTACAAATATTATATACACTGACTGTTTCCCAGTGTAATGGATTGGAGAATAACCATCCCTCCTCCACACTGTTCTTAGGACAGAGCATTATTTTGGCACTCCATGGTCAGTGAGATCGGCTGACATCCGTTTTTAAAGGGAACTAAGCTACTCGATCTTGCATTATTACCCTTTGAGATGGAGAAATACTTCCTATAGCTCCCAAGAACAGGAACTGTGATTCTGAAATGTGTGGCACACAAAGACCAAGCTTCTTTATATATCCTCATTCCTTTCCATAAACACCCGCTAACTGCAGCCTAACTCAGCATCCAGAATCTGACAGATCTCCGTAACACATGGAAAAATCTTGGTGCCTTGTTGCAACATATACTGGAGTCCAGCCACACTTACCAGCAGCCTCAAGAGTAAACCAGTACTAGTATATATCAAGAGATGGGATTTTTGACAATATTGCGACTTCCTTATGACCCGTAAGAAATCAGACAGATGACCTGTTGAACAGCTAACTAAAGAGTATTTCCATTACTTTAAACCTTTAAAAATCCTATTTTTTTTCTTTTGATTAAATACATTATATATATAATGATTAACTGCACAGATGTGTGTAAAAACCATATCTTCTTTACCCTAGAAGGAAAATCTTGGGGTGTTTTTTTAATTGTGTGATCATTATACAGGTAATTAGGGCATTGTCTTCTCACTGCTCTAAACTCATGACAATTTCAAAGCTTCTGTAGCCAAAATAGCCATTCCATTAACTGGCACATTGTTAACACTCTACTGTACAGTGTAAAAGAACTTTTACAAATAATAGCATATACAAGTACCTAGCAAGAGCAAATTGTTCCAGCCTGTCAACTTTCTCTTCAGTCTCTGTCATATCCAGACTAAGGCTATCACTGCACTCAAATGCTCCAGGGAGTTCATTTGTAGACCCTGAAAGCTCATCCTCATGGACTGGTGTATCGTGTTCTTCATGTACAGCTTCAACCTAGGGGATTGAATGATGATGTCTTAGAAAACAGCAAATTAGCAAGTTAATTCCACTAATAAAGCATTTAATTGAAAAAAAACACCTGATAACATGTTAAATGACACAGATATAAAGCCACAGATTAGAAATTGAATGAATCAAGTTACACTTCTTCAAAAACACTGCATTTGCTTAATTTGCCATCTTGGATCAACATTATTTTTTAGGCATTTCTTCAACTTAATTTGTCTAGCAAAGATTTTCAGATTTCAATGCATGTGGCAACATAACAGGGAAGTATTTTTTTTCAGGAAAAACAATAGGGTTCTTCTTACTCTCAGGCTGCCCTTGTCACTTATCACTTTATTGCGCCCAAGAGTGTATTAAAAAGCCTCAAAAATAATGCAAAAATCCTCACTGCCTGGAATACTCTATGCATGTTTAGAATTAAAAATTACTTTTAGCATGTCATTTACATAGTAACTTCCATTCAAGAGGAATCCAAAGCATTCCACAGGCCACTAAAGGGTTATGCTTCTACTGTTTCCTTCCTTTTTCACCCATTATTACCTAAAGCTCTTGAATTCTTTTTGAAACTTTCAAGTTTCTCTTGCATTTTTAATCATAACAAATTTGGTTTCAGTTTTAATCTTTTTCCTTTTAGGTAGGAGTGGAGTACACTTCCAGAAATGGGTGAAAAATATCTAAACCAGCATAATCTAAATCTCTGTATCCCTCAAAGCATTACCATCACAGCCTTATAATCCCTTACAAAGACTATCTTCACAATTGATTACCACCTTTAACAGAAAATAAGTTTCACTGGTTTTGTGAGGTTAACAGTAATAACTGGATTTTGGCCCTGAAACACTTGAGAAGAGGACTAGATTCTATGATTCTACTGAATCAGGCTGTTGCTTTCATTTACTGAATCTTTTTAAAAGTTGAGGTGATATTTTTGGTTTTGCTTACAGTGCAACAACTGAATATTTTTGTACGGCACTAAAGAAGCAACAAAAAATCTCCTCTGTATTGCTGACATACCATCAGATCTCTGAAAATAAGAACTCAGAGGAAAAGAGAAACAGGAAAGAGCTCAGATTTTGCTTTATCAAATTAAATAAAAATAATTTAGGTGCAAGATTCAAGTGTTTTTTAATAAAAGTTGGATGACTTCTTCCTTAAAATACATACAATACCTGGCTTTTTAACTTAATTTATACCTACTCCAATTAGTTTTGCGTAAAAACACAGAAGTATGCATACTAGAAGAAAATAACAGTAAGAAGGCATTCTCTATAAACTTACAAATTCAAACATCTTTGTAACACTGGCAAATCCTTGTCAACTTGGGTTATATATTTCACCAATATCAAACCTTCATCAGGACTACCTGTATTTGCCAGTCAATCTCACAAGAAATTGCTGTGATTTTATTCTTCATTGATTTACTTTTTCCAAAGCTTTTGATTTTCTGATGATGGGTATTTGAACCATAAAGAAATTTTCACAGTAAAGATTCTAAACCCTCAGGCTTATATGAAGCTCATGAACTACAATTTGCAATTCTTAATGTGCACATCAATAGCTACTGCAGCTGGATACATGAGATGAGCTGCAGTCACCACCTGCAAACATCTGTTCTGACTGTAGCTTCCTGAACTGAACTTCGGCCAACTTCTGCTTATGGTTTTTACATGGTAACTTGTCTAATAACAGTTGTTTTGACAAATGATAATGAGTTTACCTTTTCCGCAGTGATTATTTTGACAGGTTCCCCTCCTTTCCTATCCTTACTCACACTTCCCTTCTCCTGCCTTTTCTTACTTCTGGGGAGGCTTCTGACACAAACAATTTGTTCAATATTCAGCACAATTCCAAGCTCGTTTTCTAGGATTCCTTCACCAGAAGTTTTCATTACTTCTGTTACATGCAGTGCTAGCAATACTGCATAATTTTTGTATGTGGCTGTATTTGGAAGGGACTAAGAGCAGGAACTGGAATGAAAGCTGTTGATTACACAAGACTTATTTTTTCCCCAGCCCCGTTCTGCATCATCACATGCCCTTTCTGCCAAAGTCACCCAATTCAGACATGACAGAGAAAGTTTTACTTTCTCTGTAAAGCAACGGTGTCATAAAGCCACTAACCCACACACACATCCCACCCCAGATTATATTTCTGGAGAGACACTGGGAGGAGTAGGTTCACCTGATCTCCCACAAACAAGTATTAATAACAGGAAATTAAAGAAACCATCTCCACATTGATAAATCACTTACCAAGCTTACTCTATGTTCATCTTCTGATACAACTGTCTGAAATAAACTGTGCTGAACATGGTTGTTGTATCCTTGCAAATCCTGCCTCCCCACCCCCCCAGGATGGCTTAATTTTGCAGTCATGAATTTAAAATTTCTAAATGTCTGCCAAAAGGCAACAACTGAATCCAGTGCACATAACTGCACAATAGGTTCCCACATACAAAAAAATCTCAGAGAATACACGCATACACCCACCACATGAGTTAGCATATCATTCATTTAAATCAGCATGAAGGAACAAAAGTCTATTCCCTTAGGGTTGTAACTCGCAGCCAGTTCATGAATGTGTCTTCCAATGAGCTTGCAGTATCTTGGTGCATATGCAGCGCCATATACTTAAGAAACAATACATAAAATATTTTAATGAAGAAAGTCTAAGTAGAAAGGAAGGAGTACGAATGTGCACGAGCATATGAATGTATTGTACTATGCCAAACAGGAAGTCAGACTGTACTTGCTTTCATAGATCAAAGCCTTTATGAAAGCGTAGGTAAAACAAACTTGTAAACGTGTTATTTAGAATACAGTCTAGTTGGAGAAGAAAGTAAAAACATATTCACCTTAGATCCTTCAGACACTTGGAGATTATTCATGTCAGGCAAAGACACATCAAAGCTGGATGTTCCTATATTAAAATGATGAGGGTCTGCTGATGTTGTGTCACACGATGTAGAAAGTGAGTCAATATGATTTGTATCCTCAGACGGGGAGAGAGTTATAATCTGTTTAAAAGACAAAATAAGCACAGAAGAACTGAGTATATGGCTATCCTACCACACACTGCAAAACAGATACTGTTTAAAAGGGCAGTGATGGTGGCTCTCATAGTTCACATGCAGATGTATTATAAACCTTTCAGTGTTTCTCATAAAAATTGCATGCAAACGGCCCAGAGGTGAACAATGAAAACCTGACACAGTTTTAACAAACTGGAGCTTTGTCCTATTTCTTTAAGCATTAGATAACATCAGAAAGATTTACTACTGGCCAATTTTGCAAAATTGTCACATAGTAATTTGTGGGAAAAAAGGCCAAATAATCAGATCTGATGTTTCCCGTGTTTTGAACTTTGCATTAAAAGTTCTGTTTACATTTGCAAATAAGGGAAAATCAAGCAACAACCAAACACCCCATTGAATGCCACCCCACAATTTCAGCTGATTACATTGCCCCTGGGGGAGAGGAAAATAAAAGCCCAGGCTATTTAAAACCACAACCCTGTATTTTCTTGAATTGCAAGTTTGCAACTTACTAGGTCTGAGTTCTCCAGGATTTGGCTGGTGGTCAGGTCCTCCTCCTCTGATGACTCATCCGAGTCCTCATGGTTCATTTTGTTGAGGCTGGGTGTGCTCCCTGAGAGCTGGCTCTCTTCCAGCAGCTGCATGTCGCACTTGTCCAGGCTATCCAGGGACCGTCTGCGCACTCCCCAGTTGAAGTTGTCCATGCTCTCCCCCTGAAATCAGATATAGGGTCAGCTTCCTTGGTTTGTAGCTCATGAGATACAAAACACTAATATCATTAGATCAAAGTTAGCTCCAGAAATATTTTTATGTAAAAACATAATACAAACTTGATACAAACATTTTTTGTTTGTTCACCTGCAGATAAGAGCAGAAGCATGGAAATGACGAGTTAAATGAAGATTCCGTCTTTTCAGTATTAGATGTTTTTCATGCATTTGCTGATTTAAGAATTTGGTTTTGTAAGTTCACATATACACACACATCAATACCAGCAGGGCAATGAGAGGCAAATGAAAAGTTTAGAAGCCATTTTAGAGGATTTTTCCATGATGTTTAAAAGTATTAGGAGCACAGATAATAGTAATGGTTCAACTGCAAAACCTATGTTAAAGATTTTAGGTTCTCTGCATTATATACATAATCATAATGATGAGTAGATTTGAATTAATCCTTCATTTACATACAGAATGGAATAGCTAAAGCAGCACACCTTTTAAAATTGTTATTCTAGGACAATATTGCTTGATCTTGTAACTTGAATTTATGTGAATTATTTGAAACTATACTTTGAGAAAAACATAATTATCATTGCCCAAGATTTCATGTTTTAAAAAGGACACAGTCAAGTGGACCAAATATTTTATATTAACTTTCAGTTTTGATCCCATGCACAGTTACATAAAGCCAAGTGTGTTAAGCAACTGGCATAACTATTATGAGGCTGGAGAAGTGATACAAAGATCACTTGATTTCTGTCATGTATAAAATTGACAATTAGTTTTCCACCATTTTTCCATTTGTTTCTGTATTTTCCAGTGGACTGTATCCCTTTTCCCTAATTGTGCATATTTCTCTTGCTCCCTTCTTCAAGCTTAGTCAGGTTCCTCTCTGGCAAATGCAGGAATGTCTCCACAAGTGCTCCTGTCATGGACCTGTAGAGGCCAAAGGGGCCTCACACAGTAAGAAGGGTCTACCCTAAAGTATCCAGCTGCAGTTTTGGGTACTTTATCTAGGTGAAAGCCCTCAACTTACATCAATGTGGGAAGGAAATTCATGGAGAAAAATGTTTGTTTTTAAGGTCCAGGGACTGACTGTTTTAAACAAGGATTCAACACTCTTAAACAAGCAAACCAACTGCTGAAAATTCAACTTGGCAGTTTTTTTTTAAATACGAATGTGACAAAAATACAGTTCTGCCTAAAAAATCATAAGCATTACTATCAACTCACTGATTATGCGTATCTCCTGGGTTTATGCAGATTGAAATTAAGTGCAAGCATGGAGAAAAAGGTCCCAGTTCAGTAAAGTCCCTTAAGAAGATTTGCAATTTTAAATACTTAAGTAATCCCCATTCAGGACTACTCAGACGTTTAATGAATGGGGACCAAACTGCACAAAGTGCTATTAATTTAATTGCAATCTTACCTTCTTACCCATCAACAAACTTGCAAATAGATTTTATTTTGCATCGCTGCCCTTTAATGCAATGGAATGTGGAACATGACTAGATAGAGGAAAAGTTCAGTTTCATGACACTAAGCTCACTGTTCATGAACAAATATGAGGAGAAAATATTAAGGGAAAAGACAATTCAGAAATGCAAGAACTCTAATACACGGGAACATTCAGAACTAAGGAATACACTATATTCCAAAAGCAAATGAACATGAAATCATTATGAAGCCAGACACATTATTGGAAGAACCCTGTTTTCATCTTGGGACTGAGATCACAGAGTTATAGTTTCGTGTGGGAAAAGAACAGAAGTCATCTAAGATATAAGAAGTTAGGCCTCTTTAAATAATAAAAATGTCTGTTCAGTTCCCAATCATTTAATTTAACAACTTCTTTGCTTGTCCATCTTCCCCCACACAGGCTGGAGGACACATGAAGCAATGAGACATCCTCCACAAACACTTCAGTTACTGAACTAACAAGTGACAAAATGACATGATAAGCAAGCAAGCAAAGGTGACTGTCATCACTCCCTTATCCTCATGATGCCTTGTACAACTTTTGGTAAAGTTTCCAGCCCATGTCTATAGGAGTTATTTCTTACTGCAGTTTTATTCTGCTATGTCTTAAAGAAGGAAGCCAGCTAAAAAAACCATAAAATTAAATGGGACACTTCCAGGGCATGCAGTTAGAATGGGGAGTGAATTACAAGTGATGGAAAATGGTAAGGAGAGATGAAACGCAGTATAATGCAAATACCCATAGTATTTGGGTTAGCGTAAGCTTGCTACAGGGGCACCCAGAATCATACTGAATTTAAACAAGAGGTCACCACACGTCTGTGAAGGTGGAGTCATTGTTATTATAGTCTGTTAAGCAATCTCTTTCATATTTAAGATATGAAGGGAAGGTGTATGTGAGTGATTGTACAATGACAGCAAAGCTATCTCCTATCTGAAAAACCACCTGTAACATACATCAATCCAACAGAAAACTGACATGTACTATAATGTGTCTGGCCAGAAGTGAGCAGGTACCACATAAAACTTTCCATAGTTACCACCCTCTGGCAAAGGAGCAGACATGCCCTTGAAAGTCACTCTGAACATTAAGACAACCCAAGGGAAAGATACAGAAAGAGGAGTAAAAAAGGAAGTAACCTTGTGTAAGGGAGAACAGCACTGCTCCTCTGTAAGGGAGAACAGCACTGCTCCTCCATAGAGCCGGTAAGAATCATGCAAAACTTTGTTCACCCAAGTTCTTATTCTTAATGTATTGACAAAGTATACAAAGTTAATGGAGTCGCACAAATATTGTAGGGTACTAGCAGTAGTACTGCAGAGCTTCATATGGCTGTGTCTTTTACAGCATGGGCATTTTTAGACAAAAGATTTTTTAGGGGTTTGCATAACTGATGTATAAACTGCCAGAAACAAATATGCAAAATACTGTTTTTTCTGATTTTGGTTTCATTCATACAATTCTTTACAGTTGTCTATTATTCCAATTCTCTCTATACACCAATTAACTGCAAGTTCAGGTCCCAAACTGGCAACCGCTGATGCACCTTTTCAGTTTTCTTCATAAATGAATCCAACAAAGTTGATAGGAGTATATAGCTAAAATAAATTAAGCTGCATGAATTAATTAATTTATTCAACTAAATTGCTGGTAGGCAGTGATGTAAACTTTCTGAAGAGGTCTCAGGCGCCAGCTTTAGCAAGATGCTAAAAGCAGCCAATATACCAAAACTGAAAAGCTAGAAATTGTATATAATTTGCCCATGGAAACAAATGGCACAATCTTTACTATATTATAAACAATAATGTTCCTTTATTTCAAAGTATTACTTATGCACAAAGATACTAAAAGGAAAAATGGCTCAATTTGAAAAATGCTGGTACTAGGATTAGGCTCTTTTAAAATTTGTGAAGACTGTTGAACACACCAAAACCAAACTTGAAATGAAGCAGAAGTTTCGAAAAAGACCTTGAAAATATTTCTAATACAAGACAAAAAATGATGCACCTGTCAGAAGTGCAAGTACACGCACACCCACCCATCTATGCACACGCTGAAGAGGGGGAGGGCAACAACAAAACTATGATGTTATTCTATAATACAAATTTGCAAGAAGGCATAACATATGCTGGCACATCTGAGTACAAGCAGCATTCTTACCTGAAGTTCCTGGGTAGCAGATATAACAGACAGAAAAACAAATAGAAAGAATCTATGTAAAATTACTGTATTAAAGACATCATAGAAAAACATTTGCCTACAATTGTAAGTAATATTATTACAGAAACTTCAACCCTTCAGCCTATCTTTTAAGTTTGAAAGTAACCATTACTTGCTTTCACGCGTTTATAAAATTTCAAACAAGTGCATCTTGTGATCTGGGGATAACACAAGCATCACTGGCCTATTTGAATCATAAGGTATTTTTTGAAAGACTATTTGTACCCTTGCTAGCTTAAGTTTTATAACACTGTTTTATTCATGTTTATGAATATATCAAATTCTGACCTGATGTAAATGATATAATTTTAACTTGGTCGTTAGAGAAGCAAACTCTACAGTAGGTTTGAATTTGACTGAAATATCCACTTATTTAAAGCAACTGCAAACTAAACCTTTGGTTTACTTATTTAGTCCAATAGTGGACTAAACTTTTGAAAACAAGGTCTCAGATCCATGGCATTTTAAAGCCTGCATAAAGTAAAAGACTACATTTTCGATTTTACATCACATAAAACTAGAGAAGCTTAGTATCTGTTCCACAACCAATGTAAGAGAATTACTATATTAATTTAGGCCTCTGTCTTGAAGGTAGCCACAGGTCTAAACCAAATGTTTGCAGGGTCACAGCCCATGAAGGTAAAATTATTTTGATAGGACTTACTGTGCACAATTATAAATTTAAAGCTCCTTTGTAATATTTGGCTAATGTATTTTCAAACATTGATGCCAACTGCTTCTTTCTTAATAAAGTCATGGGCAGCTGTGAGCCAAAAAATACTGTTTTCATACAGACAGTCCTAAATTTGGAAAATAAGGGCTCTGTGACATCTCTTTACATTTCTTTATCCTTTCTTTCCATTGGGAAAAAAAAAAAAATTCAGATGCACATGAGTTCATATCTAAGGTGTCTGTTTACCTTAAAATTATTTTATTCCTGTAACTGAACTAGGAAGAAAACTACTTATTTCTTCTTGTACACATGTTCTTTCCAGGGCTTAGAGCGATGCCGAAGAGAATTCACGTTAGAATCTAGTCCAGATTATGACAAGACAATTTATTAAACTGTTGGTTTGCTGAACATCTTCACCTTAAGTACTTCAAAAGAGCTAATAATTTCTGAACATTTAAATAGTAATGATACTGTTTGGCAATGGATATTGATTTTTGGCTTTTTCCTCCCAAAAAGAAAATAATACTCCAATTTTTGTATAAGTGAGGGTAAAGGGTGTAATCCCCCAAAATGCAGTTCTCCAACTTCTTCCTTTTAACAGTTTCAGCTCAAGTTGAGCTGACTGGCTTCACCTGTCAAGACTTGATCTGAGCAGTCAGGGTTCTGTTTCGCTCCCGCACAAAATGATGAAATCACAGGCACCTAAGCAGAGTGGAAGGTACATCTCTCCAAGTGTTAATGATTTCATCATAAGTTCCAAGAGTAACAACAGCCTGAAGGCTTGAATTCATGTTTTGGAGGCTTACTCATTAACCAGCAGGTCTGGAACAATTTAACTTACGGGTTTTTAATCAGCAAAACTATTTTTGTTAACAATTTAGACCTTAAAAAATTGTCTTTAAATAAATCCACTTAAAAGTAAATTCACTGAAGACATACTGAAACAGAGGCTTTATCTTCCAGTAACAGTTTTGCAATGTTTCCTAAACTAGATTCAGAAAGGAAGGGTGTGGTACCCTCTTAAACTGTTATGCTACTGAAATAAACACTAAGTGAACATTATAAGTAATCTGAATTCAAAACTACTTTTATAGTTATACCGTTCAAGTTTTATGTTACAAGAAAAGCATAGTGTTTAGTAGAAAGAATATCTGTTTTAATAAAAAAACTGTTTCAGAGAAAATGTACTGTACCTCTCCATCTTCCAGCTCAACATCAAGGAAATCAAAGTCCCTAAAGACTCTGAATTGTTGTTCACTGTTTGAATCATCCATGTTCTCCTGCTCCCTTGTTCCGTCTTCTGAAGATACCAAACTTGTCTGGTGCTCAATCAGATCCAAATCACCACAGGAAGAAAAAATTACCTACAATTCAAAGGATTTCTCTTGTAACAAACTGTTCCCTCTGGTTGTTTCTTCCTAAAAGCTGTAATTGGTTATTCAGAAGACTGTATTTCCAGTACACACCTAATTCCTTCACTGAGTATTTTTAGAACACTATTATTTATGTTGGACAGGTGCCTTCAGATTAAACTTGTACAAAGAAACAATTTCAAACTGTAGGAACACGTCCAAGAATATTACGGCTACCTCCTAATGGCTGCAGATTGATGTGGCCTGGATGTTTGTACACATTTATAGGAATAAAATTCAGAGAACTTTGCAGAGAAAAACATACTGTCAAGGGGATGAAATGGTAAATTCATAAAAAAAAAATCTCTACTTAAAAATGCTGTTCAAAAATATGAAAAGATTAGGAAAAACAACAAGCTGTATTTTTTTTTCTTTCCTACTAAAAATCATTATAGCTGCAATTTAGTTGTTTTCCTGCAGAAATGAAGGGTCTGTTTACCATAATATAAGTGACATGCAATATATTATAAAACCTTAAGAAATTTTCTTTTCTCTGAAGAAAATATTTCATAACTATTTTAAGTGCTTCCTACATTGGATGATCTATTGCTCATTTCCTGGCACTAGATAATATTGATTTTTAAAGAGCAACATCAGACCTACTGTCTAATGCAAAAGAGACATAACCCCCCCCTTTTATTTCTGTAATTCATTTTTTTACTTTATAAAGGCTCTATATGGGTAATAGCAGAGGTCATTATTCTCTACCCACTGAGATGGCAAAAGTAAAACCTACAGCATCACAGATCTCTCACAGCAGAACTATATGTAGCTCTCTAAGTAAATTGTCTCTAAGCGAAAGGGCTGTTCACTCACTCATCTATATGCTGAGAAATTCAGCGTGGGTCAGTACAAATGACAATGACAGTAGTGTGTCATGAAACTAAGCAAATCAGGTCAGCAGCTCCGGGAAACAAAGTTCTTCACTTTCCAAGTATAGGACACAGTGAAACAAGGAAATGCTCGATATGAGGCTACTTACTGAAGGATTTTTACTCAGGCCAACTTCCTGACCACATAGAGAAAGAACATGCACCAGCTTTTCCTTTGTCCTTTTCTAGAAAACAAGATGTTTCTCAAGTAAGCATTTTTTTTTATCCACCCATTCTCCCCATGGCTAGAAACATACATTAACAAATTTTAATTAGGAAGAAGCAACCAAAGAATTAGTTATTAAGTGCTCAAAGCATTGCCTTCAGAGAAGCTATGGGTACAAGGAAACGTAAAAATAGCTGTTAATGATTTTGGCGTTATTATTTTTAAATTAGCCTATTAATTCTATTGAGCATAATAAGGAAGCATTGGATCATGAGCACCACTTCAAAGGAACAGTTCAGAAGCTTAAAATTAACCACATGCATAATTATTTTTTGCAGAATTGGGCCTGAGTCATTGCTATATAATTTGCTTTACTACAAAAAAAAAAAAAAAAAAGGCAATAAATACCTTTATTCTGCATGGGTTTATTTTAACTGACAGATAATCAAAATCAATAAGGTAATTAAACATCACTTTAAGGAAGATTGTTCAAAGAAATTCTTTTTACCTGATTTCCCAAGAAAACAACACTTAGAAAGTTGCACATGCTGTCTAAATGCTCTCCTTGCTAATATCTGAACTCAACTGTCATTCTTACCTAAATCTAAGCTAGATTTAGAAGTCTTAAGAAGATGTATTTCCTGCAGGTTGAAAGAAAAACCCAGGATAACCCAAGATAAACATAACTTGGTCCATTTCTGAGTCCAGGAAATACATTCAACACATATAGTCAGACCAGATGCTCTGCTGCCACTGCCCCAGCCAGCCAGGAGTTCTGCGCAGCGCACAGAGGGCACAAGCATTTAAGAATCTAAGGGTGCATTAATTCAGCTGCTCTGAGTGCCACTTGTTAATGAACAAAAAGTTTACCTGAGAGTACTGCGGTCTCTTCCAGCTCACAGGAACAAGGACATTGGAGTTAGACCCTGATGAGGTTGAAGAAGTGCTTCGGGTGACAGCCATTGCCCTGGATTTACCATCTCGTCCAGAGGAACTTTGCAGCTCATCATACCGTCTCCCAATAACTGGAGTCTTAAACAGAGAGTAATTATTCACTAGTATTGTGCTCCAGGATGAACTTAAAATGGGCCATATTGCTTCAGTTGCAGGAAAAGATTACAGGGGTAAAACAAGGGCTGCACCACATTTCATGTCACCTGATATGCATGTTATTTTCCACTGTGAATGTCTGAGTAACAATTTATATAGTTCATACATAGCTAGTGCTTATCATGTTCATCAATAGCTGTCAAACTAGCTTCTATCATAAGCACCACAAAAAACCCAGGAAGCTTATTAAATTTATTTTAAATCCACCTTTCTTGCAGGTGTGTTTTAATGGGTTTTTCCTAACAGTGCTGAACAC
Source organism: Psilopsiagon aymara (assembly GCA_024733675.1). Lineage (NCBI taxonomy): Eukaryota > Metazoa > Chordata > Aves > Psittaciformes > Psittacidae > Psilopsiagon > Psilopsiagon aymara. The sequence continues at coordinate 25,546 of JANRGW010037788.1, forward strand.
TCTGGCCCTGCTCCAATGAACATTAAAATGCCTTCTTGGGCAGACAGTAGGATACTCAGCATTTTCTAGAACTATACCTACATGAAACAGCAAGAAGAAACTCTTTACACAAATAGTGCAAGATGCCTTTTTATGTTCATATGTCATTTTAACTTCAAAGTCTCACTATTATCTATATGAAATAGTCTATAATTCTGCAAACAGTCCTGCAAGTTCATAATAATAAATAAAGTGAGTTGCCCATTAAAGTCAATAGGACCATTCAGTTCTATAAAGTTAAAAGGTGTACAGGGTTTGCAGGACAAACACTGCTGCAAGAATTTGGTCAGAACTCAGGCAATAATCCCTTAACAGACATAATTCTGTGTTTACCAGTTACAGAGAACATTGGCATCCAAGTATAAAATGCTTAGAGGGGGCTTTTATACATATACTGTAATTATATATTACAGTTGTCATAACTGCAACACAGCTTTCCCCCTGGTAATTTTAAATATAATGAATAATTCCTTCACTAAAAAGAAAAAATCTAGTAAAAATCCAGAAAGACCCCTCCAGCAAGGGTCATTAAATATGTCACTGTGAATTGAAAAGAATTTAAAAACTTTTAGCTTGGTAGTTTTCCATTTCTAATTTTCCTCATCCTAAAACATATGGTTTAGGATTATCAAATAATAGAATTAGGGTGTTAAGTAGCAGAATTACAAACAGTACCTCTGAAATATCAAAATGAAATTCTAAAGTCTTCCCTGGTAGCTCCTTGGAGGCATTGTTCCACACTCGATGTATTTCCATTTTTGAAAGGTCACTGTGTTGATAGGATGGTAAAACTAAACTGGCAGAACGAGAAACTACCAACTTCAGGATATTCAAGGCTTCTCTCCAGTGAATGCTCTAGAAATAGGTATATTTAATCAGCAAACAGAAAGATTCACACACATTTAAGATTATTTACATTTTGAAGTCCTTTTCTTTGCCATATAATAGAAATGTGGAATTGGAATATTACTATTCTTTCTCTCTCTTGGACAGTGACAAGGTACATACTTGCAGACTAATTTCGACAGCACCAGCGTGAAAGGCCAACATGGCAAAGCATTTAAGATCTCCTATCTGGATGCCTTACAAAGCATGAATAAATGTAACGGCCATTGCAGAATTCCCATTTAACAAGAAAGCTGACTTGACACAGGCTATTTAGAGGTGTGAAATCCTAGGAGAAATACTTATTTTCCACTCGCCAAGAATGAGGCGCAGAAGCCGCTGAAGGAAGTGCTTATGCGACATCTCTCTCATGATAATAATGAAAGAGTGGTCAGTTAGGCTTTGATGGGTATTAAACTTGCTCCCAGTGTCACGTAGCTGCAGTCTAACTCTTCTCACATAGTGAACGCACATCTGGGCATCTTACCCAGGGACATGCAGTCTATAAGACATCAGGATGTTTATAAACTAGAAACCACACCGGGCAGTTACAGTCCTCCCTGCTAGTCTTAAAGTCTATCAACTTATGATAGTACATATTGCTGAGTTCCTATGTTAATATAAAGAAGGTATTTACCTGTACATATTTTTCAATGGTTTTTAGCACTTCCACGTTGAACTGTTTCACAGGAATAGCTGACAGGTCCATATAACTAAGGAGACTGTAGATCATCTGTAAGAGGGACTGCTGCATACTAGGAAGACCCTTTTCTAGTAGCTGTTAATAAAAAAGTGAGAATAACTAAATTTTGAGACATTTTTTTCTCATGTTAAAAGCTACTAGTTTCATGAATACCATTTGTACTGTTCATGTCTCTTCACTCACTGATTTTGCAATGCCATTTTACAAAAATTTTTCAAGTGATGATGATACAAGTGTGAAACAAAGAGCCTTAAGTTGGGAGCCAAATGCTAGCTTATTTTGATAGCGAAATGTACATTTTATATATGCCTGCCCTAACTTATCCAGAAAACACATTCAGTCATTGAGTAAACTGGTAGGTAAAATGTACACTGTACTTGGCAAAACACATCCAATAAAAACAGGGGAGTATCTTTTTTGTTGGTGAAAGTCAATGAGAAAAAAGAAAACATGCTGAAGAAACAAAACTACCACTATTCAGACATCAACACATATTTATCCAAATATACCTCACTGCCAGTGCACACTGGCTGTAATTGCCAAGGAAATATTTTCTGTTTAGCAGGAGATGGATTCCCTGGGCTCTTACTGTACAGGCTAATACAAAGAAGGGTTTGATCTAAATCCTGGAATTTTGGAACACCTGAGTGTAGATCCTGGTATACCACAATGAACCTTGGAAATACAACTGTGCTCATATATATACATGACAGTAATTCAGGAGGTGTACAGACAGCCATGCTATGTTTGTGTGTGAAATACCTCAGCTGAAAATTTCCTGGAAGGTAGCACATTCTTTCACTGGTGACAGGTACTGTCCTACCCCACAAATTTCACAGCAATCAAATATTATTGCTAAAAGTTACCAGAGGTTCAAGTCTAGACTCTATCCTTCCATTCAGGCTGACAAAAAAGTTCCTCTAACACTGGTTAATAGAGGTACTAGGATCTAAGAAACAATTACTCTATGCTGCCTCATGTCTTCCATCAGAGCAAAACTTCATCTGTTAAACCAAGTGGAGCCTAGTAAATCTTTAGATGCCCTCTCTGGCCTGAATGACAAGGATCCTCTTTTTATTGAATGAGAATGCTTCAGGCCAGCCAAAATGAAATGATCAGGCAGGACACACACCTATCTCACTCCACTAAAAATCTTCTTATTCCATCAGTAAAAGTAATAATTAGTGATTCATAAAATGAAGTAGGCAAATTCCATTAACAGCACAAGAGACAGAACTCACTACAATTTATCTATTCCTCTACAAAAAGACAGCAAAAATATTTTAAATTAAAGGCACTACAATGGCAACCTGTTTCAAGCCCTCTACTGAGATATAAAATGTGCCTTGCAATTCTTCTTCAGAACAAGGTTATAGACTTTTTTTGCCTTCCATTAGGATCTTGCAAGGGAAGATTTGATTCCTTCCTTGCGATTAGCTTCTGTGATCCAGCACATCAGCTGCAATACCATTTCAGTGTAGGAATAAAGGCTTGGAAGAAGCCATCTGAATTAAAGAATTTTTTTTGTTCTCTGAAAGAGGCTACTGCATCAGAGAATTCCTTTTGTGATATGAAAAGGAATTCTTGGAAATGGGAATTCTCTCCCTATTGCTGGTTAGAAATCTGTTCTAGGAACTTTATCTCTGAGCGTTTCTAATTCCATTCCAATTTGTATAAATTTGTTTTCAACAGAATCCTTTGACTTAAACAGCTCTTGGCCCTTAAACTCTAAACATTTGTGGACTGTGCCAATTTTCATTTGTTCAGATGAGTATATGTGGTGGTTGATAGTCCAAGTGTGTACTTAAATGTATCATGACTTTGTAGCAAGAAAGGGTATTTCAGTTTAAAGAAGAACAACTTAAAATGCATTTAGTACAGTCAGAATCCTTTTGCTGCCAGAAGTAACAAAAATAGCAGCAAGATGGAGTTGTGGTAACACATCATTTGGATCAGTGAGTTCCAGGACAAAGAGTTTTCACTGTATTTCTAAGAAGCCACAACTGTCCTCAGTATTTCTTTTCTTTTTTTTTAATGTCTCTGGTCCATGTAAGCTGCTTTGAAGAACTGTGAATTCCTCTCTTGCTAGTGTGGGGTAACTATCCAGGGGTTATCTGGGTTTAGGATCCACACTCATTCGTCCCCTTCCTGAAGCAGCAACTAACTTGGGACTAGGTGGAGAGATAAATAAGGTATATCATAAGCCATGTCTGATAGAGGAGCTCTAAGTGGAATAATGCCTGACCTAGGACATGCTTCCTCTTGCAATACAGATGTTTTAATCTCTAGTGATTCCTTGGTTTTGAACAGGTTATGAATGGTCATGCTTCTATCACAAGCAATCCTCTATCTAACAGGAAGGAGGAGGAAACACCTACCATAAGCACATTACTATGCACTATGTGTGTTTTTGTCCCTTCTGCTGTATTAATACTATTAGCTCTTTATGTCCCTAGACTAAATGAATCACAAGTTAAAAATGTGACCCATGTCAATTCAGATATGCTTCTAGAATGCTTGTGCTTTCATGGTACAAGGTTGATTTTAAAAATTCATATGCAAAAAATCTAACACAAACTGTAATGTGTTCATATGCTGATTTTGGTAGTGAAGAGTCAAAGTTCTACTGCACTATTAAGCAGTGATTTTTCCTCATCTATCGACTGAGATTCACAAGCCTTTTTCCAGAAGAAAAGGTAATTTTTCATGATGAAGTTGCATATGTAAATTTGAGTGAGGAGCACAGCTTGCCACGGTAAGGTTTGGATAAGAACACAGTTGAAATGCAAGGATCATACTCCTAGCTGACAAGCAATTACATGCCATCAAATAAGTTATATGCAAATTTTTCTATGACTGGCAATAATTGAAGATTTACTTTCTGTCAAAGCATTTGTTCTCATAGGCTTGTGGTAGAAAGTCCACTTCTGAAGGTAAACCTGTGTGTTTGGAGGGGTCATTGTTGCAATACCTTTGTATTTCCAATTAACCAGTTTCCTTTGTTATTCTTAAGCACTGCATGTCTCACAATTTCCCTCAGGCCCAAGCACTAGGGACTTAGCCAGTATTGTTAAAGCCCAAGCTTTGTAATCAATAACATTCAACTACGACTATAACATTCAAGCTACAGTATTCAACTGCAGATTGCCCAGTGGAGCTGTTAACCCATTTGGGTTTAACTATTGACAGTGTATCCCACAGCTAATTTTTAGGAGACAGGACCACATTATTCATCCTAGTGTGGGGATTAACTAAGAAGAAAAGGGGAGACATTCTGAATACTGGAAAAATCTTTTTCATGGCCACAGCTGGCTGAACAAGGTGGTTTCTTGTCTCTTGTTCCTCCTCCATACTGGCAGCTACTCTATGCCCATACAAATATTCCCCAGACACGACTCAACAGAGCTGCAGTCAACGTAAATACAGAGAAAGGAAGTAGTGCTTACTACTCTGTCATCCTTCTATGAGGGTGCTATGTGAGGAATGTGCCCTAATTACAGTAAAACACTGCCTGCTTTGATGTTAATATAGTAGCATGGTACTGATTTACACATGGGGGAAATGCAAAGAAAGAGTCTCCAGATGCATGTCTAAACCCATTTTGAAGGGAGCAAGATCACATGCAATGGCCTTTGTGGACGTGCTGAAGCACTAGTAACTCTAGGTAGACCACTGAAGGGAAACACTTTCCTAATGCTGGAATAGCAAAGGAGGAAGAGTTTAAACTTTATTCTTTACAGCATTCATTTATTAGGAGTACAAGTTTCTGCAGTGAAGGAGTCACTTGACACTGGAGGATTCAGAGTCATGTTTGAAGAGCTAATAGTTCTTCAGTCTCTGAGTTTGAAAACACTGAAAAAACTCAAGGTCCTGTTTTAGCCTCCTACAGGAGAGTCATGGCTTTCACCATCAGTTAAGATCTGATATGACTGTTTACTTAGAGCCTCCATGTGCAAACAAGGTAAAGAATGGCAGCTTGAGGAAGCAGGGCCAATTTTGCTCTAAAGTCTTTAGTGACTGTGGGAGCACAAACTGGCTTCTGAGGCTCTTGAAAATATGTGGATAGCCAGCATCAGAGATGCCTGAAGAGTTTTTGTAGGTCCTTGGCAGAGGGGAGAATGAATCTGCTCCAAACTCCAATGCTGCTCTAGAGAAGCATTCTAAAAAAGTGAATTTACTAGTGATGTGTGTGTTGGTCTCTTTTCCAAAGTAGCAAGTGATAGAGTGGGAGGAAACGGCCTTAAGTTGCAGTAGGTGATGTTTAGGTTGGATATCAGGAAAAATTTCTTCACCAAAAGGGCTGTCAAGCATTGGAACAGACTGCCCAGGTAAGTGGTGGAGTCACTGTCCCTGGAGGAATCTAAAAGACACGGGGATGTGGTGCACAGGGACATGGTTTAGTGGTGTACATGGCAGTGCTAGGTGGACTTGATGATCTTAGGGGTCTATTCCAACCTTACTGATTCTATGATTCTGTGAGACTACAAACACAGAAGAACTGTCTTCTCCCTGGATGAGAAGGGAGACTGAAGGCATCTCACTACAACAGGGAAGGGAAGGGATAAACCCAATAACTCTACAAGAAAATGGTATCCTGATACTGATCTGACACAGGAGGCAGAAGATAAGTAGCATTAAGCTGAAGAGCAAACTGAGCCTTGGATCCTCAGTAACAACACTGCATCAGCCGTATACTCCACACATGAGTAACGTTAGGATTAAGTGATGAGCACAGGGAAAAACCTGGGCAGCAAGATGATCCCATTCAGTTTTAGAAAAAATGCATACAAATTTTTATCAAGAATCAGATCCTTAAGTAACAGATGATATCTTATTTATGCTGCTAAATCCCTTCTGGAAATAGTCCTTCCCTTATTTTGCTCAGTGGGATCTAAATAAAAGTTGTTCAGTTTCTCTCTGCTTCACAGTGAAAAATCTGACCAGCTGGTGAGTGAAGCTGCTTTAAGATGCATCGACCCTGCAGACCTTTGGTGCCTTTTGGTTTTGTGTTCAACAATGGTTTCTTACATAATTCCCTTTCTTTCTGTTAATTTCTGCTTTTTAGTCTTATAATATAAATAACAGTTAAAGAGAGCCCCAGTTATCTGCAGGCAGATTTCAGCTCCGTGGGTTGTTAGGCAACAGAAGAGTTAACCAGTAGAGTTTTTGAAAACTTACCTCAGCCAAATACGTAACCATACTCAAAGTAATATCAGCAAATGCTTCATGAAGATAACGGCAAACCACATTTACCCAGGTGGCACAGTCCCTTGTATAGCTGTGTGTTTTATAAAGGGTCATGACATGAGCAAGATTTGATAGCTTGGGGTTCTTCTCTTCCAAACAAACCTAATTGAGTATAAATGTCAAAACATATTAAGAACCAGGCAACTGCATTTATGGGTTTGAGGATGCACAAAACAGTAAGTAACTTTGATACCTGAGCAATCCTCTCAGCTATATCTTTACAAAACTGGTTTGGGTTGTCAAAATGCTGAATTAAATGGGGCAGAAGACACAAAACATTCAGTGGAAATCCTAGAAGAAAAATACAGAACAAAATGTGTATTTGGACAGCAAGAGTCACAGTGATCTTTAAGTTGGTGTTTTGTGGGAAGTCACTATTTCGATACCACATTAGCCATAAACCCACACATACTGTCCAGTTGATCACGCCAGTGGCCATGCCACATTTGTCTTAAAGGGGCCTTAGTTTGAAAATCCCGTACATCATTTAGGCAACACTACTGTTAGGAAGCATGAACCTATTCATACAAATATTAACATAAAAAGAGGTATTTTCAATACAAAGTATCTCACAAAAGTATATAATTTATTCCTGTATGTTTATCTTTTCCACTTAACTGTCTTACTGACAATCTTAACTGGTGGCATTTCTTTTACTGCTGCTAAAACACAGTAAGTAATTCAGTAAATATTGATAAATGAACTTTTGCTTTGGTCAGGCTGCCAGGCACAGTTTCTGCTGTTTTATACTGTTCAAGTTTATAATAATAATGAATCAAAATTTTGCTGTAACTGGCAGAATAAGACTACTCAAACGGGTGTTTTTTAAGCTAGGAGGTGGCTCCTGCACCAAGTGCCAGCTGCTGCCATTAGTAAAAGGGCTTTGCCTGGAGCTGGGATTCAGCTTTTCTGTAACAGCTCATAGCTTAAGGTAGCTGATGAAATACAGGCAGCAACTGTAACTGGGGGCCATAACAAAAGCTGCTCTAGTTCAAGTAGGAGTTTAGAGCTCAGAAGCCAAGAAACAGATTCAGACACAATTTGGTTTTTGAAAAGAAAGAATCTAATCTATGAAAATGACTTTCTAAACATTCATTCCCTCTCGTTCTACACTATTAAACAAGTTGTCTTAGTTAGGAGCATAATTTCCCTAGACTTCCTCTATACTCAGGGAAAAGAAAAGATAGCTGCAGATGGTACTGTCACAGCCCATGTGTGAATTGCCCAATCAAAGTCTGGAACACAGGCACCACACAGAGATGGGCAGACTGTTCATGGCATTCCTCCCCTTAATCTAAACTTGTTATGACTTAATTGTGTTTTGGAATGAAACAGAAGAGTAAAAATATGGAACAATACAGAAACTCTCTTCAAGAAAAATAATTAAGAAGTAGTCAATATCTGGGTCAATAAGGTCTACTTAATTGGAAATTTCGAAAGGTTACCTTATCTCCCTATAGCCCAGGCCTCTCTCCTCACTCACTAATGTGCTATTAAAGTTTATCTAAAAAGTGCACAAGAGTTTTTAATATTTATATTTCTAGGGAAAATCCCATGAAACACTAAGTAAAATTAAGCCATTTGAAATATTCTGAAACTAATTAAATGGATAACCTGGCCATAATAGGTTCTTGAACATTTGACAGCATCTCCTTACATATTTATCAGCACTCAAACTATACACTGCTAAGCCCCAGAAATGAAATGTTAAAAAATATGTAACTGCATTCCTACAAAACCTTGTTGTGCAATAGACTGGCTTTTCAGAAACATCCTATATTGTTATGAAATCTCTAAGAAGCCCACCCAGCTCAAAGCAAAAGTACAGTATGTTATATTAGAAGACAATGAAAACCACCATTTCTGGTTTTGTTTAGACAGCCTAATGAGGTATGTCATCAAATGTCAAAGCAATGGAAACTGCAAGAGAGGACGGTATACTGGTTTTACCTATAGCTTGAGAGGAATCCACCATAGATATTCGAGACACTGGTGTCAGCAAACTAAAGAGCTGCAGTGTGAGATCAGTGGTAGTAAGGGAGGTGAATCCTTTCAGGAGCAGCTGCTGAAGCCCTGAGAAGTCTGCCCACTTCAGTTGTCCTTGCAGCTTCTCTAACTTCTCACGGTTTTCAGCTTTATCTAGTGGCAAGTGAGCCAGAAGTTTATTCAGTAACCGCAATGCCATCAAATATTCAAACTCAAAATCTGATTCCATTAGGGCCACAGCAACCCAGAAGATGGTAGCCAGGAGGTTGGTTGGATTGTTAATATGGGATGGGTCAGTGAGACTGTCCTTTAGGGAAGATGAACTTCTTGTTTTAGAGGACAGGCCTTGTTGGGTGCATGCTTGAATTCTGTCTAGTGTGGCACTGCGTGGGGGGTCCGAGGACTTGTCCACATCTCCAAACTTTTTGGGTACGGAGAAGCTCCTCTGGTGCCTGCTTCGTTCAGCAGTGGCTGTGTTACCACTAGCAGGATTTACATTCAGCTGTCCCGTGCTCTTCCGGTTTGCAGTGAGTTTGGTGCTTGATGTTAAATCTGGTGAAGATGAACTGAAACCAAAATATATAACATACACTGCAATGTGTGAATGCACAGCTTGAAAGTTGTATATACTCACAGAATCATAGAATAGTTAGGGTTGGAAAGGACCATAAGATCATCCAGTTCCAACCCCCCTGCCATGGGCAGGGACACCTCACACTAAACCGTGTCACCCAAGGCTCTGTCCAACCTGGCCTTGAATACCGCCAGGGATGGAGCATTCACAACTTCCCTGGGCAACCCATTCCAGGGCCTCACTACCCTCACAGTAAAGAACTTCCTCCTTATATCCAATTTAAACTTCCCCTATGTAAGTTTTACCCATTACCCCTTGTCCTATCATTACAGTCCCTAATGAAGAGTCCCTTCCCAGCATCCTTATGGGCCCCCCTTCAGACACTGGAAGGCTGCTATGAGGTCTCCACACAGCCTTCTCTTCTGCAGCCTGAACAGCCCCAACTTTCTCATCCTGTCTTCATACAGGAGATTCCGATCATCCTTGTGGCCCTCCTCTGGACTTGTTCCAACAGTTCCATGTCCTTTTTATGTTGAGGACACCAGAACTGCACACAATACTCCAAGTGAGGCCTCAAGAGAGCAGAGGAGAGGGGAAGGATCACTTCCTTTGACCTGCTGGTAACGCTCCTTTTGATGCAGCCCAGGACACAGTTGGCTTTCTGGGCTGTGAGCGCACACTGCAGGCTCATGTTAAGTTTCTCATTTTTCAAACTGCAAATAAATATTTAAATAGGAAAAGGAAAACATCACACTGTCTACTCCAACCTGTAATTTTTTTTTCCATAAGTCTCATAGACATGACTGAAGTGAGGTTCGTGGGGCGCTGCACCAAATCAGAGCAGGACAGCTTGCAGTCTAGGCAGGTTAGAACAAAATGGGGATAAGAGACACAGAGCTGTGAAATGACTTGTGGCAATGTGTATATAATGAGGCAGTGGTAGAACTGAGAACAATTTCGGCTGTCAGTCTGCAGAACTGCACACTTAATATCATGAATCATTGAAAGAAAAGATACAGTTAGGAGGACAGGCTCTTACCGTGATAACACTGTCAGAAGATCACTGTTCTTCAAACACTCAGACAGATTATCCACAGCTGCTTCCAAAGTAAGTAGTGCCTCCATTACATACCCCTATCAATACATGAGGTTAATCATTTCAACAAAAACATTCAAAACAGTGACACTTTAAAATCTTCAGCTCATAAAAGGAATAGGCACCTACTGAAAACCTGTAATTCCTCCTGAAAAAAGAACAACATTCACATCAATGCCACTGCCCTGAACATTAAAATGTCACTACAGCTGTGGTTTATTTTCTGCCTCTGAATGATCTATGAGGGCATTGTAAAAGGGCACATATCTCATCAGGGAACCGGTAATGGCACACAGAACCTCTGACTTGTAGGTTGTTGATTTAAATTCTGCACAAGCAGTTGTGACAGAATATTACTGTCATCTTGTGGCAGTTTCATTATGTGAGTAACATATAGAGGTGACATCAGTCTACTTCTTTTTAAGAGCTAGTAGTTCTCTTTATTGAGTTTTGAATCTTGCAATAAATAGTTCCTGATTGTAAAATTTCTGTCTGTTTAGCAAAATCAACTGAACATCATAGTTCACTAAGAGAGGACTGTATCGAATCAGGTCAGCATAAGTTTTGTACTATTATGGATGGTGTGGATTTTTTTTATTCCAACAGATGTTAACATTTGAGAAATGAGGTAGTGTCTACTTCACATTGTCAGATTACATCAGTAGAAAGGATGATGGGCTCCTTAAGCACAAATTAATGATGTGAAAATGGAAAAATGGTCATCATGAAGACTTAATTTTGAGTGACATTTACTAGATGTTTTATAGTTGTTCTCTTTAGAGCTATAAGATTGTAACGGCCTGACAAAGGCTTTGATAAAGTACACATGAATTCAGTGAACTCAGAGGTAACCTTTTCTAAGGCCATATTCTACTTTGCATCACTTGACTCCAGAACACCTTATTAAAGCAGTAATTTTAAGTGAAGTATACACTAATTCAACAGTACTAAGAAGCTTATGTGCACATTCCTACCTGAATTTCATCTCCATGCTCCCCAATAACTTCTACCAATCTTGACAGGAGGTCAGACAACGCATGTGCAGAAAGGGGCTGCTTCAGGGCCCTGAATATCTGGAAAGAGCGACCTGCGTAATGTCTTGAAGAGCTTGAAAGAGCTGTTTGCAAAGCAACTTCACTCAGATGCTGCTCCAAATGAAAACCTAAGCAAAGAAGAGCGTGCCAATTATTATTTTTTTTTGCTAATGACAGACTTTACTATGGGCCGTACGCAGCCTGAACCAGCTCTGTGGTGAGGACATGCACTGTAATGTATCCTGCAAACCCTGTGAAAAATGGAGAGGCAGCAATGTTTGAGAGAACTTCCCACTGTTTAAGTTTATTTGACAAAGAATGTAAGAAAATAAACTGCAAAACCAAAATTCTGGGTCTGAAAATGTTTGCCAGCAAAAACCTGAAATTATTAATCGGATTTTATTTTTTTTACAACTCCTGGACAAACTTTCAAGCCATCCACTCTTCTTGCTGGCAGCAACATGGTAACTTCTAAACACTCCCAAACCTACAGCCAAGCTGAAGCAGGACTCTTCCTATTAGCCTCAGAAGGCTTTGGATAAGATCTTAAATACCAATGCTGCATTTTGCTTTGATCTTGGAAGATATTTAAGTAGCGACTGTGTTGGTTTTGAACATATAAACCATACATTTCCTAAGCTCTAAAACTGTAATAAATTAAAACTAAACTTTTATTGCCAGAAAAAAATTAACAAAGTACATTTACTTAGTAACTGTGATATATCTTACCAACAGGAAATAGAGGAGCTTTTATCTGGTAGAATCAATTAAAAGGCTTTCTACCAACAGCTTTGAAGAAACGTTTGATTTAACATTCAGCCACATACAGTCTACCATGATTTTTTTAAAGCAGTCCTTTTATATGTCATACATCCTTGTTAAGATATACCACACATTGTGCTTCTGCATAAGCAGATCTACTGAGTCACAGGATAAACATTCAGTGTGACCTTGAGGGAATGTTTTTTTAGTTATGAAAGGAAAAAAAATTACTACCTGATTTGGAATCTTTAAACACAGATACAACATGACGCAGAAAGTTAGTGAGCTGTTCAGCACTCTTGGTGTTCTGATTTTTGGGTGTAATATCTTCATGGCACCAAAGTGGACCAAATGCCCTTAAAGAAATACATAACAAAGTGCAAAATTTTTTTGAGTTATCTGAAATAAATGTAATCTGTTAAAAAATATAAACTTTAAAGGTGATTAGATATTTCCAGGACCACTGCCTGGAAAACATGCAACTGATCAGAACTTTATCAGCAAAATACAAGAAAATAAATATTCCTACACTGTATTTTACAAAACCTCTCTTGTAAAATACAAGTTATACCATTTAGAGAGCAGCAGAAGCAAATCCATGGCTTTTAATTTAACGTGCCTAGGATCTGCTAGCTGTAGTCAGTAGTTAATATTGCTTTCACCAAGACCTTTCATTATGCCCTATACACTTCAGATCTAGTTTTATAATAATATAACTGTCGTCTTCTGTTAGCTCACTGTTGAAAACAGTACTGTCAGTCAATTAAACATTTCATTCCCATCCGACAAGATTTTTTTCTGCTGTTCCTGACACTGTAGCTCTTTTAAGTACTTATCTACTTCTATAAGTATCAACAAAAGAGGAATGGGAGTCTGTAATTACTATAGAAGTTCAGTCACTTCCTCTGAGTTTTCTAAGTTGCTACAGGTAATTGTAGAGAAGACATGAAAGTATAGAGTACAACTGTATCCTCTGCTTATCTCCATTACCTGGTTGTCAGGAACTCAATTAATTTGTTTGCTTTCTCATCTGTTTCAGCAGCAGTATCCATGTCCTCAACCTCTTGTGTAATCTGTGGGAGATTTCCACTGCTGCCTCCCAGACTGATACTGGAGGAGGTAGAGCTGGAGCTCAAGCCTGAGTCTGGCACCGGAGATGACTGGTATTCCCGCAAAAAGTCAAAGCCACCTGCCAGTCAAAAGAGAGTTGATAAAGGTGGAATGCACTATTAAGCCAACATTACAGATTAAAGTATCTGCCAGGCAGCTCTTTTCAGAGTCAGCAGCAGAAACCTTCTACTGGGAAACATGGGGAAGAACACGTGCAAAACACAAGTGTCAAATGTCAATGGGAGGGAAAGCAGTACTGTGTTTCTAAACATGCAGAATCCAGTATTAAATGAAAAATATTGAAGTCAAGATTTATTTCTTTTTACTGCACAAGGGCCACAGTACTTGGAAAAAAAAACCCCAAAACATTGCAGGGTATTTTACATTCAGAAGTATGACTTTCTGTAAAGTGAACTTTGAAGTTGGCTTAAGTGCATATGAAGTTCAGCTGACTTCTCTGGGCTAGTCTGATGAGGAAAAAGCCTCTGCAGCGTGGAAAGTTTTAGGACAATGATGATCTCCTAATTTTACAAATTAAAGACAAAAATGCTTAAGGCTTCTGTTCAACACCTTTAGTAACAGTAAACATTGGACTACTCACATTAAATATTTTCAGCATTAAGATTAAACATCCGAATAAGAGTTCTGCTAGATTAAAAGCTTGCCACACAACTTAAGATCTGAAATTAGAAACTAAGACCAGTTTCCTTAAGATTAGACTGCTTAGCATCTTAGGTTGTAACAACAACAGAAAAAACACTGGGAGAAGGAGTCCCAGACCTGCTGACAAAATCCACAGCAGGTCAGGAGACCTAATTTAGCTGCCTGACATTCAAGAACACCCTGAACCAAAGTATCTTCAGTTAGGAATTTTTGCTACGGCTACTCACCCACACTCTCACACTTAATATTAGATGCTCAAAAAAGAGTACAAATGAAAAGTTTTAGTAATTTCTTGTACTTCAGAGGCCCAGACACAGGGTACCAATTTTATTTTTCAGACACAAGAATGAAAAGTGTTTTTCATCTTGGCAGAAAAGCAGTAATATAATTATATAATGTAAAGAATTTTATTCTTTATTTAATAATTCTTAGACATGTGTTGGAAAAGAGATCTACATGATTCAAGACAGGAAATTCATGTACGAGGCAACTGTGCACAGACATTATTCAGAATGAAACCATAACTGTTGTGTAAGATTTTAACACAACCTGAATAATTCAAAAGTTACAAACAAGACAGATATTTGTGAAATACACTGCACTCAGTGGCAGTAATCTCTTTTCAATTCTCTTTCAAAAGGCCAAATTAATTCATTCATCTGAAATAGCTACTCCTTCTCATTACTTTAATTATTAATTATTTTTTTTTTTGTGGCTGATAAAACATAATCAGTTGCCAAGTAATATTCTTCATAAAGCTACACTATTTATTACTTCTGGTTATATTCCTAAAGAACCACAGAAATTACATTAATTTGATGTCATTACTAACTGTATTGTACAGGTCCTTACAGTCTCCCAAACAACTAATGCTGCATCCATAAGTCTAAATTGGTTCTGTGATTCCTTCAAATCTCAACAGTATTCTTGATTTTAGTAATATTACCTGACAATAGCCAATCTAGATAGCAGCTTTCTACAAACTGTTACCAGCCAACTCCTTAAAAACGGGTAAATTGCTAAAAGTTAAGAGAACACCCATTTCAGCCAAGGTCTGAAGTACTGCTACTAATGTGGAAATAGATCTCGGGACAGAAATGAAGTGTATCTGTGATTTAAAGCAGGGTGTATATAATGTAAAATCTAACTTAATATAGGAAAATCTGAGCTGCATGCTCTTCCCGTGTTGGAGTTCTTTGTTCATTTCTTTTGAAGGTTGAGGAGTGATTGCCCTCATTTAAAGTAGTCCTGGCTTCCTGAGGAGGAAGTTAGGAAGTTATTAGCTGTATTAATGTTCAGAATTCTACATTACATATTTTGCTTTCCATCAGATAGCTTTTTCACTATTATGAAAAGTTATCTAATAATAATTTGGGTGCATCTCTAGGGAAGTTCACATGGAATTAATATTAATGGCACCTTTAATATTTGCCACTTTATTACTTTATCAAACTGTGATATTTTAGGAAATTAACCTTGATTTCCTACTTTCAAAAACCTCACAGTATAATGCAATGTTAGTTTTTTCTTTTGCTTTATTACCGGTATAAAGATATTCAGGTAAGTATGCTGGTTGTACTGTCAGAGTCTTGATCTCGTTCATCTCTCTGGTCTGAAGAAGCACTGATGCAATGGCTTGATAATTACTATTGCAAGATAATGCAATCAAAAGGTGAAGCAGTAACTTTTTACTGTGTTCAAAGACCTCAGGGCGGTAATGGTCAAGACCTAAAAGAAAAGGTTACAGCAATCACTGAATATGAAATAATAACAAACAAATTCACATTCCAGAAATAGCAAAAATTCCAACGCAGTTCATGGCAACAGTGCAAACAAACAAAAGACGTAGCATTTCCAGACATAGATACTAGTGTTTTTACTTAAATGTATGTGTATATTTAGTTTCCAAACTGAAGTCCCGTACAGAAGGTACAAAACAATGTGAGGCAATACAACCTTATGCATTGTCTCACTACAGTGTTAATTTGACAGGGCTGGAAACCCTCTAAAGACAAAAAATTCCTGATGGTGGTTGTGATTACATTGCTTATCTCAGTATCTGGCTTTCTTGCATAGACATCAGTTTTACAACATGTCCAAACAGTCAGAGAAAGATACTGATTTATTAAAAGAACTGACAGAAAAATTCCCTTGAACTTCAGCTACCAGTGAGTAGCATAAGAAATTACCCACTAGCTCAGGATGCAGAACAGAATTGGAAAGCTTAGCACTGAAATACTCTGATACAGTTACCATTACTGCTGTTTGTAAGATTTTAATACAACCTGAATAATTCACAGGTTACAAAAATAAAGGAAACAGATGTTTGTGAAATAGACTGCTCTCTGTGGCAGTAATAATTTTCAATTCTCTTTCAGCATCTTCCAGGATATTTAAAAATACTTTCTTCTGTTTAGGGGCAGTTTCAGTGCTGAAAAATTGATTTTCTTCTTTAACTCCTCTCTTCTCAGGATATATTCCTCTTTAAAAAGTAGCTGCTTCATCACTCTAAGTGGCAGCAGCCAACAGGTCTTTCAAGTCAAGTGTTTTCAAATACAGTTCAATCATGCTGGTTTTGTCTGGCCTGCAAAAATGAAGCTGTTCATACTGCCACAGTCTCAGCAATGTGTCTTTGGCTCCTATGGGCAGGTGTTTGGAGGTTCTGTGATTCTTGGTCTTACTTATTGGCCCACAGTCTCCTCCAAAAGAACCATGGCCAACTTGCCAACCTCTTTGAGCATAATGAGTGTGTACTTAAAAAAAAACACCACCACCCTATTTCATCAAAAGATTTCAAACAGAAGAGTTGGTAAAAGAGTAGCAGAAAAGGAAAATAAGGTATCTTATTCAACTGTATACTGAAGTATATCACATATTCTACCACTGCACTGTAATCTTCCAACTTAACCTTTGTTGTCAACTGAACAACAAACATTTTCCAGAGTGCCAGTGAACAGACTTGCTGGTAACTATGGTGACTGAATGAAGAGTGGACTGTATTCTCTACTATTCTAATACATTTATTTCAGAAGTGTCTGGCTGTGTTTATTGTGAAAACTTTTCTTTATCAACCACGCAAGTTACAGAACGGCTTTCTAATGCTAGATACTTTTGTGTGCTAAAAAATAAGGCCACTTGCTTTTCATAATGTGAAGTGGCAGGATAAGGAAGGTATCACTCTCCAGCTGAACTGTATTATGGTCAAGAACAGACACAGCAATGCTGAAAAAACAGTGCCTCTATGCTCAGGTATATAAGGGAAGACTATGACAATAAAGTATTCCAATAGCAGTGAAATTAATGAAGTTTGATTTCCAGGGGTCTGTGTCCTTCCTTCACTATCTCTGCAGTACAGTATCCTGGCTCACTTACACAGTAGTCTTTCAAAGGTAAGAGGCGGCACTTGTGTGTGTAGTCCAGGTCTAAAGCATGTGCTGACTGCCCAGCACAAACCAGACAGTACAGAGACTAAGGTCCATAGGACTTTCTTGCAGGGGTGGGAAGCAGGTACAGGCTTTTTAGAGATATTTCAGGAAGACAATCATCTTCAAATTTCTACCCACCTCACAAATTTGGGTGAAATTGGTGAAAATACTCAAAAGTTTCAAAGTTCTGAGGTCAATTCACAGACTGTAACTGCCTCAGGCTTTTTTTTTTAGGAAATCATAATTAAAAATTTTTAAGAAACACAACTCAATGGCTTCAGCAAAACTTAACTAAAAGGACAGGATTAAATTTAAACTTTACTTCTTGTTTTGTTAGTCTTACCTAAAAAGAGAGCATGTAGTAACAAAGGGAGATGAAGGGCCCAATCTTCTCTCACACTGTGATCCACTACCATCTCAGTCATGAAGATGACAGCAATATTGCACCTGGAAATTAAATACCACCGTATCAGTTTGAAACCTCTTGAAGATGGAAAAACAGGAACACAATGGCTATTTCTGAAGATGAATTATTAATTAATTAAACAATCTCTACACTTCCAAATTTGTAGCATTTCTTTTCAATATGACTAATGCTGAAATGCCACAGTTACAGCTCTAAGCAAGTAAGCACTCATCACTGAAAACAACATTCTAACTGTCAGTGCAAATTGTGTAGAAGAGGAATTTCAGAATATGCATAGCCTAGCTAGAATAAAAGATCAAGGGGGGAAAGTGCTATGAATAACAGCAATAGAGGCTTGGGAAAGAGAACTTTTTTCTTCTAGTTGTTTCTTCAGTCTGATTCGTATCAGAAAATGATTTCCTACACTGTAAATAGGCTTTTTGGTAGAAATCTGGCAGAACTGAAAGCCTTCAGTGCATGTTGATTTTAACACTGGAAATTAGAAGAAATTGGAGTTAGGATGTTCTGAGTAGTGGGAGAGCTGGATTGATGTTGGTCAACCAGTAAGAGGAAGCACCTCACTGAAATGTCAGAATGCGAAACTGCTCACCTATGAAGGGGTCCCCGGGGTGTGATGGTTTCTGGGAGGTAGTCCACAAGTGGTGCCCAGCATCCTCCATTGTAAGGCATGGGCAGGGGATGTGGTTGCTTGGTTTCAACAATATTCAATAACCAGCTCGTGTATGGAGAAACGGGATCATCTGCACGGAAAAGAATTAAAACAGAGTACATAAAATACAAGATTGGTTACCCATTTTTGAGAAATAGTAAAACAGAGTTTATGCTAATGTAATACCTCAGCTGTTTGGATAATGTGACAAGATGACAAGAGGTTTGCAAATCCTGTGTTCAGTAACAAGTGATGCATTTTTAATCCCTCTTTCATGCTGCTGGAAATTAAAGAGATTCCAGGCATACAGCACTGAATGGTAGGAGCTGCAGCTGAATCCCTGCTGTCACTTCGTAGCTTTGGTTCCAGATCACAGAGCAACAAGCAACAGACTTTCTCTTCAAAAATGAGAGAAAAGCTCAGCCAACAAAGCTGCTGTCAGAAGCCATCTGCTGCAAAGAGCCGTATACATTCTTGCAACCCCTCACCAGTGCCCTGCTGAGCAATGTTACAAAGGCAGAAGTTAAATGTCTTGAATCAGGAAGGAGGCATAAGGAATCCAAAAACATCTTCAGGGTAATTTTTTTCAACAGGGATGAATTATCTCTTGAATTTCCCAAAGAATAATTTGACTTTGCTTCAGCATGACAGCTGCTGTATGTTAGTGAGCAATAAGGTTTTTTCTTCCACCTGTTTATCTGCAATGATGTGGGTCAAGTAAGTTATTTCCACTACTTTCTGTCTTCTCTCAACTTTGATCATCTCTTCTCTATTCTGACTCTCATTCTTCCTGATTTTTCCCATTGGCCATTTTTTATTTCTCGGGTCTGACAGTCTGCGATACACTGCCATGGAAAGTATCCTTTCCAGGCCTGCTCTTGCCATATACCCAAACATTGCCCTTTCTGAATTTTTAATGAGAGCATTATTTTTAATTATTATTACACCTCTGCATTTAGGTTAGTATGAAAACCTCAGCACTTTCCTTTTTTTTAACAGCCTGTATCTGATGCTTGTCGGCTTTGCATTGGAAACAAAAGTAGTGTAATTCCTACAAAAGTATCGGAGCTAATGTCTTCTAAAGCACCTCACTTCCTGGTTTTGGCAAATCATCTTCAGGGGTCCTTCAACGAAGTAGCTGCTCCTCCAGTTATTATTCAAATAGCAATTTTATCATTCCCATTCTTCAGTATTAGTCTTCCAAGGAGCACTTTAGATCTTCATGATTTAGACCTCTATCTGTTTCTCCTATGATGATTTATTAGCTATAGATAAAGAATCAACTGACCTAATAATGTAGCAAAGTATAGTATTTTCACATATTTATCTTCTAAGGATTAACCAGACACTGTTTGACAGATGCTTTTCACATAAAAATATCACTGTATTTAAGTGTTTCACATAAAGCTGCTCCTTGAAGTCCATACTAAGACCAAGCTACACACTCATGTTTTCATGGGTTTACATGCAGAATGAGAAAAAAAGAACCATTTTGCATCTTAACATACAATCTTTATCTGAACAAAAGAGTTTCTGTGCTGCAGAGTTGTGTTCCCTATTCACATCCTCAGCAATTTACGTATGCTCAAGTAGACTGCAGAGAAGAGAGAAGCCATACCACCAACTACTTCACAGCTTGGGCTGCCTGCCAGAGGGAATAAGTTGCTCTTTCTTAATTGAAATTGCATTATTTATCTTGTGGAACTACAAATGGTATAAGAATTACTCTTTCTTTTTAGGGTTCTATTTATTTCTTATCTTGGCATCCATATATTTGTGTAAGGACCCCTGTGAAAAGCAAACCTTGCATAAATATTCACAGTATTATAAAGCTTGCAGGTATAGACAGGAAAAATGTTTGGGCACTGGCTTGAGGAGACATTCCAAAGAGCAAAGAAAATGTCAGTACTTTTTAACCTTTTATTACTCTAAGCTCTTGTCAAAACCAGCTACTTGTGAAGAATGTTCTGACAATACAAACATTGTTCTGTTTTGAAAGACTGTTCATGCAGATCAGATTAGTGCTGGTGCTCCAGTTAACATCTGCTGAAGAATTTTTAGTAGCTGCAGCACTAGCAAGGCATAAAAACAAGACCAGTGTGCCGAATGCCACTGAGTTTAATACATTTCAGACTTTTTTGTATATTTAAATACTGCAGTATGTACATAGACAATATATTGTAAATATTGTTCTTTGTAATTATGAAAAATAGTTGTCTAAATACTTCAAATAATCCTGTATATCGTACAGTGTTTTCTTATTTTGCAGGAGAGTATTGCCAAAAATCTACTTGGATTAAAGAATACGTAAAATCTTTAATTTTATGTCAAAATACTGTCCCAAAATGTGTCTACAGCACCAGGACAAGACATTATGGCCTCTATACTATTTGACCAGGCTTTATTAAGCCAGAGATGAAAGTCAATAAATAGGTCTTGCCTTTTTTACATTTGGTTAGGGCCTAACCAAAATCTGTAGATTAGCTTCTACACAGTTCACTCCAGAAACAAAGTTCAACCACCAAACTCTGAAAATTTACACTGTCATTCAACAGTTAAGAGAAACACCTTGGTTTTCTTTGGAATTCATGCTGAGCATCAAGTGTCCACTCATAGTCCGTTTAGTAGAAATACATAAAGAACAGTAAGCATGCTCAGGAGCCCTATTTCACTCTCCCCTCAAACACAGGTTTTCATAGTGCAGGCAGAAACTGGTTGCAGGAAGCCAAGAAAAGCTAAAGAGGAGAGGAGACCTCATTTTTGGAGACTCCTGAATCTCTTCTTCAGGCTCATATGACAGCACTTGATTTGGAGGGAAATACAAGTGAAGGGCACAATTCAAAGGACTCGCTGGAGTGGTCTTGGAAGTCTTTCACCTTGCCATATATGAAACGGTCAAGGTGTTACGGCCTGGAAGATTCTCTGCTGCTGCCTTTTGTGAAGTCCTCTTGGCCTTTAAATAGGTTTTACTGAGCTCAGACTAAATAAAGGAAATTAACTAAATGAGGTATGAAGGTAAAATAAGGACACTCTCCATATGGTGATGCTATGTTACTGTTTACACAGAACTTAAACAGAAAGCCTCCACCAGTCATGTTTTCCTCTCATACCAAAACACTGGAAATTTCATCAAATTGGATAATAGAACTTACTTTTGTCATCATCATAAGATCCTCCGGAGCTATTACTGTATCTTGATTCTAGTCGGGTATGTGCTCTGATTACATTACTGAACCTTCAAATACATGAAAATCTTCATTAAAAGCACAGGTTGACATTGAACATCTGACTGCTTACACAACACAAAAAGCACTTCCTCAAGCACGCACTTTTATACTGGAGTAGATAGTAATGTGAATGTATGGGTCTTTCACAAAAGAACATTTTTCCAGCCAGTTTCTGAGAAGTTCTAATTGTGTGATCCTGTGTTACAAGCTTTTAAAATTTAACAGATGGAAAATTCCTATGCTGCAAAGGTGTGATTTTCTTGAAGTAAGAAACTGCTAAGTCTGAACTGAGATATAAATTGTTCACAGCTAGTATTTTGTCACAGCCTCTGTTCATGGGTAAAATTCTGGCAACTTGCTAATGCAGTAACTGACTGAATAGTCCAAAGTTAAGCCTGTACAGGCATCAAACAGCAAAAGCTGCTGCAGATCACCCTTTGGTAGCAAAATCCAGCAACTGCCAGAGCAAATCTAGCAGATGAGTTAAGGGATACGAAAGACAGAACAAACTGCTCATAGCTGTCAACAAATATGCCACATATCTACGATAAGCTAACACTTCCTGGTGATCTTTGTTGGGTTTGACCGAGAGAAGATATATATATCTGTGCTCAGGGATCTGACTGCCATTAAGCTTTGCATTTACTCATTCATCATTTGTCAGTATGTACCATAAATAGCAAAAGCTGTAATTGTATGTATGATTTCTCAGCAAAATATTTGGCATAGCTTTCTTCTGTAAAGCTTAATTTTAATATTAAATTTTACTCACTGTCCATGAAATCAAAAGGTGTGATCAAACCTGATTTTTCATAAAGATTTTAGCAGACTTTACTTGATTTTCTTTCTTTGTGGATAGTTCCTACAAAATCACAATATACTTAGCACAGTTCATTCAATGTATTTAACAAATGTTCCTCTGTAATTTATTATTAAGCAACATCGGGAATGAGAATCCCACAAAAAGCTTTTTTTTTAGCTTTCATATAAGCTTAATTTAAGATGTTTTTACTGGGATAACGCTGCTTAGGATCAGTCTGAGCATCAGGGTTCCTCACAAAACAATGCAGAACTTTGCCCAACACTTCACCCTTAGCCTGGGAAAACATGTACGTTTTGGGAAAAAAAAAGACAAATCAAACAAACCACAAACCTTTCATCAGTCTCTTTCACCATTCTGTTCTCCTCTACATCAGGAAAACTATCTTGGCCAGCTACAACAGTGTTGCTGCTAGAAGTGGTTCCTATATATGAGATGCCAGTAAGAACATTTGTTACACGCAGCAGACAGTATTTACAAAGCAATAAAAGCCATAACTTAGATTTTTGTAGTAGACACAGTCAAAGCGATCACCCTGCAAGTATGTGCACATATGAATGAACACTGTTACCTCTACAAATGAGGGCTAATGATGTAAAGCTTACATGCTTTGAGGGGTTGATTAACATAATGATGCGCTTCTGCTCCTTAAAGGAAGCTCATTCTCAGGTGACACAAACTATTGTTTTTCAAGAATTTGACAAAACATTGACAAGATTAAATTTGGGGTTGGTCTTTTAAGAGTCTTTGACTACTGCAGCTTGGAAACAGCATTAGGGTCTGGGAATAAAACTGTCACACAGTTGAGGCTCTCAGTTTTCAGGAAACTCCTGCTTTGGTGTATCTGCTGTGATTGCAGCCTTGATGATGACTTCTTGTTCTGAAAAACTAGTGGCAAAAGAACCACCTCACATGACTTCACCAAACACTGGTAATATCCTATTTTTTTGTTTGGTTTTTTTTTTTTTTTGTTTGTTTGTTTTTTTTTTTGTTTTTTTTTTTTAAAGAGATAAAGACTAAAAAGAGCAGGAAAGCATAAATGAAAAGTATATTTAGGTCATACCAGAAGCTGCAGCTGAGGCTTTGTTACTGGCAGCAAAACGGTAAAATGGAGGATTATCACAATGCTGAACTATTGGGTTCACTGGGTCTGTTTGCTGCAGCTCAAAAAGAAGCTCTTCCATTGTCTGAATAGTGTTGTTGCGACATAGATATATTGCAACCTTTTTTATCTAGAGAAGAAAATAACAGTTAAGTTCAAA
The DNA here is from genome assembly GCA_024733675.1 of Psilopsiagon aymara. Taxonomy (NCBI): domain Eukaryota; kingdom Metazoa; phylum Chordata; class Aves; order Psittaciformes; family Psittacidae; genus Psilopsiagon; species Psilopsiagon aymara. Next base: position 49,455 of record JANRGW010037788.1, read on the forward strand.
GTACATTTCAGAAGAAACCAATACATGTTACATACACTACAGCACTGAAAAGAGCCATAAGGCAAATGTACAACCACACAACTGCACAATTGTGTGGTCAATACAACCACACAACTGCATCCATTTTGTTCATATCAAAATAAAACTGCTCATCTTGATATCAAGATATTTTCTCCAGCAATGTGAATCTGTGATCTAATTATGACAAAGTTTTTGCTTATCATCCACAAATGAGCTGTTTATGTGTGTAACTGTATAACACACACATATTAAGACCCACCTAATTTTGTACCTATCATTTAAGGACATCAGCATTAACTCTGAATTACACTCAGGGATTTAGAGTTTCAGTATGTGATTTCCACATGATGGATCTTACTCTCTTAAATGGAGCAAACACCTAATCTAGAAAGCTAGATCCACATGGGTATATTTCCAGATACAGCTGATGTGAAAGAGGTAGCCAGAATAGAATAAGCCAGGCACTGAGTACCTACTTAGGTAATCAAAGTAACAGAACATGGAAAAAAGGCAGAGTGATTATGTATACAGACTTCATGCATCCTGATTTGAAAAATCTGAGAGTATCATTCACAGAAATTCTGGGAATTTTTGTATATCTTTTAACAAGACCTCAAACTTTATTTCACTGCAGCAATGAGGGCTGTTGAGATACTGAGACTGAATTAGTCTGAATTCTTGCAGAAAAAAAACCTTTTGGATTTTATGATGGTTATTAAAAGCAGAGACTCAGTATGGCTCAAAAGCTTTTGATTCATAAACTGCGGAAGATGGGAATCCATATGGGGAAGCATACCTCTGTGGCTGCCTTCTGGTTTTTAAAGATGTCTCCAACATGACGGTTATAGTGGAGCTGACACACTGGATTGAACTGCCTGTTGGCCTCACCAAGTATTGCTGTTCTTATACTCTAAATAATTTTGTTAAAATAAACTTCCTGACTGCTTCTCTTTTCCACTTTTCTCTCCTTTTCTTTTGCTTAGAGAAAATGTACATATTCAAAGTCTCTTGTACTCTACTGTACAAAAAACTTCCCAGAGACTTTTCAGATACAAATCAAATTCCTTTCCAGGGCTCATTTCTAGGTGGCCTTACAGTGCCACTTTGAGCTTGTTTCATTCCAGAAGGGGTCATGTTCCCTCCACTAAGACTTTGCTGAAGAGGTTGCTGAAGCATACATATTCTAAGAAATCTCTCAGTATGTATGTGAAAGAAAGGACAGTTTAGCATTTTGCACTGGGGCACTGAGAAAAAAATGCTTAAAGAAAACAAGAGACAAAGCAATGAATTTAGCTGATTAAAAAAAATAAATAATATATAAAATAAGTCAGGAAAGCTTCTAGCTTGAACCCACATGGGCAGAACAGATGGCTGAAGGCATGAAGCAGCTGGTAACTGCCTTGGGGCACAGGGGGCTCCAAAAGGAGACTGGTAAAGTGGCAATCTTGCAACAGCTTCATCTTTTGAGCCCAGGTGAGCTGGAATAGTGCTGATAAACTGTACAAATTATCTTTATTTCTTAATATGTATGTGTTATCTACATGATAATGGAAGATACATGTTTATGGTATCAGCAGTATGTGTTGTTAGCAGACTTAGGTATGATTTCTTATCTGCAAACCCCAGGGCATTATCCAAACACTGAGCAGACAAGCCTGGTGTATCTTCCTACTCCAGCCAAAGTTATCAGTAAAGGGTGACTCATTAGCACAGTCAGGATTCCTACAGAAAATTTCTTCAGATTTTGCAAAATCTGTGAATCAGATTTTTAACTCCACATTACAAAACACAGACTAACAGAGAGGCAGAAAACACAGGAATCCTCTCAGCTGCAACCACCAACGTAAACCTGATTGTCTTAACAGCCACTAGAAGCCTGGAAGGATAAGCAGAAAGGCCCCACAGGCAAAATAGCAGATGCTGAGCAGATGAAGCTGGAGACACTAAAACAAACTGCTGCCTTTGTGGAGTAAGAGGACTGTATTGTCCTGCAGAAGGACAGGGCTGTGAGAACCCAGGTATTGAGGCAAGAGGGTCTAGAAAGAATTTGAAGAAGCCTGCTATGGTAAAAAGGGGGTTTGAGGCAGGCTATTCAGAGCTGTGAGATGGCAACAGTTTTGGAAAAAGGATGTGTTGAAAGCTCTGGGTTGGCAGGTATCTGAATGGGAAGAAACTGTATGTGAGGGGCTCCTGGGCAAGAAGTGACAGGGTTATCAGGTATTTCCAGTCAGGGTACAGATTTAGGAGTGAGACACATACTCAGCATAGAATTACTCTTTCCTCTTAGAAAACTGCTGCTATTCATTTTGATAGCTGTGAGAAATACAACAGAACTCATTTGGCTTCTGATCTCTGTGATTCCCACTTGTTATCTGCCAACACAGCTCCTCCTCATGGAGGCCACCTTTGGGTCTGATTCCAAGTCTGTCATAGATTGTAGAATCAGTCAGGTTGGAAAAACCTGGGAGAGCCTCTGTCACAATTGATGGAAAGATCTTCATCACCCTCAAGACATTTGGAATCAACCCTCTTGTCCTCTCACACAAATCTTGAGCTTGTTCTTACACCAACTCTACTTTCAAGTGGTACAACACAAAAAATGTCTATGGTACAACATCCTGAATATTTTTATGTGGTTCTGTATTTCCTTCATTCTACTATGCATAGCAACCATCCAAACCACTTTAAGAATTATTTCAGCAATTGTAAATGAAGTACGTTTATGAGGCTTTTTATATAAGTTTAATCATATTAATACTAATTTCAAGTTTACTTCAGGGAAATCAATAGAAAGAGACTAAGTAATATAACAGAATACTGTAATTGTCCTTGAAAATTTACTAAATTTAGATTCTGTTTCACCCAGCAACCGAGCAATAAGGAACATGGGAATGGAACTATCTTGCTTTTCTCAGACATCCCTGATTTTAACTTGAATAATAACAATATCCTGCACAGTTTGATTTGCACATTGCAGGCACAGTTATATAATTCATGACAGCCATGCAAAGGCAAAAGTTGGTATGGTAAGGAGCTTATAACGGTTAGCTATCTTATGTCTTTTATGAACCACACAAGGCCTTAGTCTGCTAAAGAAGGAAAGAATGCAGCTAATTCATAAATGAGAAAAATTATAAGGACTGAATATTTTTACTTCATTTTTCATGCAAGTTATTTTAACCTCTGAACAGTCACTGTCTTTTTAATAAAATTTGTAAGATATAGAGATTGCAGATTTTCATGCAATTCTGACAGGAAAAAATGTTTCTAGTATTTTTTCCCATTTATTCTGGCAATTTATGGCCAGTCCCTGTTACTGGCCCCTTACGCAGACATGCAAAGTTGCTCTTTGCTCAAAAGGGCCCACCTCTCAAAATGAGGTGTGCTCGGCTGGTGGAGACTGGTGGTCCCACTGCTCAGCTCCTTCCGTGAATTTCAGTTTCCTGGCTCATTTATTCCCCTGAAGTAATTTTGTACAGTATGGGAGGCATATGTTGGTACTTCTCTTTTTTGAAACACAAATTAATTTTCTGCAGGTGATAGATATTTTCTTCATTAAAATCTGGGCAACCAACAGTAAAGAAAATACAGTGCAAACACTTACATAAGGTAAAAGGATGGTATCACTACTAACACCACACAAACTAATGAGAAACTGCAGTGTTATCCTAAGGTTGTTACTCCATTTTTCATTGTTGGCCAAAGCATTCCAGACATTTTCCATCTCTGGTCCAGGAATTTCATCTCCATACTGCAAAGGATCACAGACATACATTCTTGAAATATGCAGACCTCCAAACTAAGGTGTGCTCTTTGAGAGCATTTTCTCATGCAAAACCAAGAGTAAAATGCTGTAAAAAGTGACAAACCAGTATTTTAAAACCCTGACAGACTTCAGAGCATACATTCTATTTAAAATTAATTAGGTTCAGACCCACAGAAAGACTTAAATCACAAATAAAGCTACATCTACACTGTCATTGGAATCTACATCTGCTGTTATCTACACTGGTGCTTGCAGATGCCAGTTCCTCTATCACACAGACAGCCTCAATGCTAGGTCAACTGGTATGGTTTGAAGAAAGTAAACTTGTTCCCTCTGGAGCAAAAACTTTGTGTGGTTTTTGGAAGCAACTTACTCTGACTGCTGCTGATAGGCATTAAAGGTGAAAGTGCATCACAGCTGTTTTGCACTAATAAAATTCTGCTAACAATATCCTAGAGATTCTGTACCAGCAGATAATTCATGAGCTAGTACCATGCCCTGGATATGCAGCAAGTATCAAAAAACCACTCTGGTGGGTTGAAGTACAGCCCTCACATTACTTCAGACATGTTCATATGACAAAATGCACGCAAAATAATAATGTTTTACTTACAGGGCCTCTGTATGAGGAAAGATCCAGAATCTACTGCTATGTAGCAAGGATGCACACATTCTGCTTGAGAGAAGACTAACCCTGAGCAAGTTAAGAAATATAAGCTATTCTATCCCATATGACAAAGGTACCAAGCATTGCTTCCTGCAGTTTATGTATTTAGCAGTTTAGACGTAAGTAATGAACCTGGCAAAAGCAGCGCCAGATCAGGCATGGCACACTAGTGCCTGCAGCTCAGCAGAGAGAAGGAAAAGATGGATTCCCAGTACCTTCTCCACCAGCTGTTTAGGCATTTTACATGAAAAAATAAATGGAAAAGAGGCATTCCTGGTCCTTCATGAGGACCTTCAATCTAAAATATCTTCCCTTTTACAAAAGAATGCTTTAACTAGTACCTTAAGATTTATACTCCTTTTTCCCTTCCACTCTCTTAAAGAATATTTAAGTGTTTCCTAAAAAGTATAAGAACTTCAGTAGGACAAATTCCAGGTGCTTATTCTCATCCCCAAATAAACTTTCATCTGCTGTCTTAGACATTAATCCAAGAGCTGACAAATGAGGGAACTGAACTTAGCTCCTCTATAGATAATCCTTCACGCTTTCACTATTAAGCAGTTTGTGTGTTGTTTTTTTTTTTTTTTAAAAAAAGGGTAAAACATTGTTCATGTTTGGAAAGAGAACAGATTTAGCACTGTCCTGAAGAGAAAAAGGGAAGGAACTTCCTTAAAAACAAGGCTACATCTCATTAGTACAGAATGTTCCCATGCTAAATTTCTGGTATCAGAGGGAAGAAACCTAAATACCTTTTGCTTAGGAAATCTAAGTTGGAATATTCCAGAAATTGTTTTACAGGTTGGTTTCTTTGTTTTGCTTTTTTACCTTGGCTGTCATATACATGAGATTATTAAGAATCAATGAGGTGGCCTCAGGAGAGCCCCAGCCATTGCCTTTTAGTCCATTTGTGACTGCCATTTCCCCGTCCTTGTCTTTCAGTTCATCTTCTGGAGTTGTAGGGCTTGAACCAGGGAGCAGCAGCCTGTTGTCTACAAGTTCAATATTATGAAGCCATGGTAGCAGATAGGTAAGCATGATCTGTCTTCCATTTGGATGCGTTGTTGGAAATCGCTGGCTTACCTCTAAAATTGTAAACGTTGAAAAATCCAACATATTAGTTTATGAAGAAATCTTAAACATGCAATTTAAATCAGATTTCTGACATGTGTTAGGCCACCTGATGGTTTTTACCTTGCAAACAAAAGCACGTACTTGAACTTCCTGAAGAAAAACATCAATTTAATTGCAAGCAATTGGTCAGGTCTTCTGTCTAAAATAACTAACATACTCTGGGCTTAGAAACAGAATGTCACCCCTTGTTACTGTGCCCATATGAGGAATTAAGTGAAACAGATGTCAATAAAGAAGAAAAGGATAATTCAGTTACTAGCAGTTATTCTAGAATTTCAAGAGCTTTTGGAGAATTATAACATACAAAAGTGTTCTGCAAAATTACAAGTGCCCCATTAACCTTCATGTTCCTAAGCTATAGCTTAAATCTTAAGGTTCTTACTACACTGAGTTTACAAAAACACCTTGCATATATTAGGAGCCTTATTTCCTGTGGGGAGGCCTATAAAATGTATAGTTGGCTGCCAGTCCAGGAGTGCTTGTATAAAGAACTTTATATAGTTTATAAAATTGAATTGGCACTGTAAGTGAAAGAGATTTGTAAAATCTGGGTAAGAAATACAGTGACAGGCTTCCTGCCAAGGTGAACCACATTAGCTCTCTTTACCGGAATTCTTCTGTAAAATCAGAACAGTTAACATTTCTTTTCTTTCCTCACAGCCTGGTTTTTAAAAATCTTCAAGACATATGCTGTTTTCTCTCCTTATGATTCTAGATGTATAAAAAGGGGCTCTGATTTGGACTATGCATTTGAGTTCTTTTAAGTGACATAGCCACTACAGCAACATGAATAGATGGTAACAGCAATAATGAGCAACATTTGCTCTTTTTCTTAAAATAAATGAGCCATCAGAATTTCCCTACACCAGTTATTTATAACTTATGGTATCTTGGGCACGCAAAATGGATGATGTATTGTTCCTTCACCCTTTCTCAGACCCAGTAAAAATAACAGAATGGGGTTTTAAGAGCCAGTAAGAATTCCCATGATTGTAGACATTGCATTCTGTTATTTAAGAACTAGAGCAACACACTAGATGGATTAAAACAGACAGATACATCCCAAAGTGGCATTGTTCCCAGGAATGGTCTCAGAGTGGGCATATTCTAAATGGTGCTCCTGCAGGTCTGACTCTTTAACATTTTTTCACTAATCTCAACAAAAGGTATTTCTGATAAAATGAAAATGATACTAAGAATGCAGAAGTGTCAAATAACAGAAGGTAGAGATCATGCATTCAGAGTGATTTAAATCATTAGTAAAACTGGACACAGGCAATCAATCTTCCCAAAGCTGAAGTCATGTTTATACAAAATTAAGAACTCTATCCTCCCAAGTATCATCTATATAAATGTATGTATAAGAAGAAACCCTGTGCTTAGCACAGGAATCCATTATAGCAGTTTGCCAAGGTCACTTTAACTTGCTCAGGATCCTTGTAATTTCAAAGTTACCCTGAGATGATGCTAGCAGCATAGAGTCCCCAAACAGGGTTTTTAAACAGCTATTCTGTATTTTGTATCCGTACCTCTAGGAAATATACACTTCATTATTAAATGTGATTTGACCTGAACCAGAATAAAACCAGGTCAAGCTAAATTTAAAAACAGAATTGCTGTTCACAGTCAAAATGTCTTTGCAGTTTACCATTTGTACAAAAATGTAAAATAGATATAGTTGAACAGATATAAGTACCTGAAAAAAGTGGAAGGGTGAGTTCAGGATACATCCTTGCTAGTTCATATGAAAGAAGGGCAAGTGAGACACTGTAAAGAGGTGGCAATGGACCATGTGTACCATATAAGATACTGCCTGGTCTTTGCTCAGCTACCTTTTTTGAATAAACAAAAAGCTTTGATTCAAGGATCTATGAAAGAGAAAAAAATAATGTAATAAGACAAAAATTCATTAACTCAGGAAATGTCAGCATTTCAAGTTTAGACATCAGAGAATGATCTATATGCTCCAGAGTATATTCTCCAAATTTGAAAGACATGATAACTTATTTTTCCACTCATTTTTATATAAATATTCCTGTAAGAATTTATAGCCAAGGCAAAAATAATTGTTTATTATCAAAACGAAACTAAAAAGCAAACAAACAGTACTTTATAAGAGGTTCACAAAAAACGCCCAAAGATAGGAGGAAAAAAAAGTTGCTGATACATGCCTGCATAAGTTGCATGGAAATTTCATAAATCTCTCTGTTGGTGTCAGATGCTTTGAACAGCACCAAATTTAAAAGCGTCACTATATCAAAAGGATAGTTCCTAGAAGAACAAACAGTACATTTTTGTGAATGTCGGTGAGTAATGCATATTATATTCCTCTGATTTAACTCTGTAATATGGTCTAAAGAGAATGTCATCTTTCTTTTCTCTGTTCTACCACCAGAATATGGGAAAGTGAGCTCTTAAGAATACATACTGCTTGATCAAAGGGCCATCTGGTGAATGGGAAGAAAGAAAGGATTATCTATAATTACCTTCGACTAATGCTTAGGAATGTACTGAGTTACCCACAGTGAGAAATGCAATACCTGTGTCTGTAACTGTCAATTCATTTTAACTTATAATATGAACCGCTTACAGAACAGGCCAACACCCATGAGAGAAGATGGGTAACACGAAAATTTCCACAATGAAGTACTTCTTAAGCCAAGCTGCAAATAAAACAGTCCATTTGGTAAAAAGACACTATCTCTGACATGAACATTCCTGGGCATTAGACAGTTTTATCAAAATGGTTTTCAGAGTGTTAACAAGAAACACTGCTTCAAAAATCCCACAATCTATAAAGTCAACATTAATTGTTAGGGTAAACATATTAAAGTGTTAACTTAATTAGAATATTGATAGAAAAGCAATCCACATGTCACAGTATTTGGATTTCCACTATATAAGTTTCTGCTTTCTCATCCCAGCTTGCTAGAAATTAAACTTTCCCTTCAAAGTAAATCATGCAGATCATACTTTCAATCTTTACTGTAGGTATGAGAAAGATTCATTTTTAGGACACAGTAGCATAAGTGACACCATCTGAAGAAAAAAAAGAAAGACTGGCTGAAAACCAACAACACAAGCTGAACTTCCAGAGCTTTTTTTACTTTTGAAAGTGTAGATTAATAGAGTAATACCTGCTTCCACACACAGTTGCAATGGCTTTGAAACATCCAGATGCAAGCTGGTATGATCCAGTGTAACATCGATCTATAGCCCAGTTGAAGAGATTGATTTGATCAGGATTCAGTTCTAGCAAAAGAACTACAACTTCACAGCCAAGTTGATGAACCTGAGCAAATAAATACATGTCAAAACATAAGATCAGGTGAGATCAGGTATGTTCATTGTGTACAATTGTGAGTGACATAGGCAAAACAAGTGGACAATTAAGTATCCAAAATAAGTAAAAAGAAATCAGAAAATTTTTAATAAATTCATTTTAGGGATAGCAGAGTTGAAATGTGACTTAGTTTTCAATACCCTTCACTTAAAAGAAAATCATATGTAAACAGAGTACATGAATGAAACATATTTTCAAAGGAGGCTTCCAAAATTAAGCATGGAAAAAAGCAGACTCTTTGGAAAATTTGAGATACTTTATCGGTGTTCTTGGAGGGCTTCCATTTGTATTGGTTAACTGATTTGTTAAATGTCTATACTTCATGTGCGTTTCATAAAGTGACACTTTCATGTTTATCCTTCTTTTGACTAACACTGAAGAAAGGCAGACAAAGAACAATACCTTTTCAAGCCTGACGTTATGAAAACTTGTATGTTTAATCCAACTACATTAAATAATCTAACAACTCTCCCTATGGACCTTGTATCAGTTAATCCTGGTACCACCACCACTACAAACACAGCACTACTATGGTGTAGACTGTGCCTTTTGTGTTCTTTCAGTAGAGGATAGTACTGAACACTAAACACTAATGCATGCTAATATTCTATTATCAAGTGTAGGTAACTACTTGTAGGACTGCAAATGATATTTAATGTTAAAAGCCAGAGAGGATCCCTTTCATCTGAATCTGAACTAGCTGCATAGGCAATGCAGTTTACTTACAGTCCTTCATGACGATTAATCATGAATTACAGTGATTAGCTTGGGTGAAACAAATTTCATCAATCCTAAACAAATATTGCATTTCAAGGGAAAGGTTAAAAAAAAAAAAAAAAGAAAAGTAATTTTTGTCCCCAGCAATAATCAATAAGAAATGGTGATACAATATTTGTCGATGATAATGAAAACATGTCAGGAGAAAAGTATATCTTTTCCTTTCTCTTGTTCTGTGTGTTTCCTTCCCACATCCATAGGAATTTCAATTCTACATTTCACTTACACACACTTTCATAGCTCCATCCCTACCATACTCTCCAAAGTCTTATCTATTTTCTGAAAGATATTCTCTGTAGCTATTCCTTCTTCTAATTTGTCCAATCTCTATTTTCATAATTAATTACCATTTCTACCGCATGTATCCTCTAGCTGCTCCACAAGCCTTTAGGTTTTGCTGTCAGCACTTTTTTAGCAATTACAATTACCTGCGCTGGTATGAGACATTTCCGGAACATAGCAGGTCACAGTGCAAGATGCCACAAAGGGAAAGATCATTGCTCTCTATCTACCTGCTGTAAATCATCAATCTACTCCTCCTTAATTAAAGAGTTAGCCCAATCAGCTATAAATACAGAAATATGACTGGGTAGTTACAAAGTCAAAACTTATCTTCAAATAAATGGAAGAGAAGATTACAACAGTAACTTATTACATGTTTTTAAAAACAAACAAAATCTTCCTTTCCTGAATCATTTATCCTCTTGACTTCTTTGGAAGATCTACCCACTCAGCTTGCACTCCGGTTTGTTTCACCAGCATCTATGTTACCAAGCAGGAAGGGATTTTACGTTCCTATTCCCCAGAAACTTGAAGTAGGTGGGTGAAAATACGCCAAATAGAAATACAAATATATTTCATCTTGTGCCGTTTTCAACCTTTTTTTATCAGCTGACAAAAAGCCTAAATTTCTTTTGCAAGCAACACTGAGCCATAAGGCAATTTTTTATCTTATTATTTATCTATGTCATATTTTCAGGAATAGTGATTTTTTACTGTTTAAATGCTTTTAAATTAATTATACCTTTGTATTAGAACCTTGCTTAAAGCTATTGATTCCTGCTAAAAATAGAATATGTATATAGTTTGTAGAGTCATACACTCTTCACTCACCTGGTACACAGATTCAAATTATTCACCAGTGTTGCATTTTGGTGAGTACTTACACGTAAATCTTGACAAGCCAGAATGTTATCAAGCCATTTGTAAAGATACCCATCAGGTGAAAGACCAACATTATCAAATACAGGTCCACAGCAAAGCACAGCTGACATGGCCTAAAAACACAAGAATCTTTACTGGCACAAAAAAGTAACATGAATTAACCTTTCAGAATTACTTGAGCCAAATTCCAGGCTAAAAAAAAAAAGACAGAATCATAGAAACATATAATCACAGAATAGTTAGGGTTGGAAAGGACCTTAGAATCATCTAGTTCCAACCCCCCTGGATGGGGAGGTCTCACACTAGACCATGACACCACTTGGTTTTCTTTTGAAGGGAACTATGGTGAAAATGGTAACAGCTGATTTTGCTAGAATTCAGTAATTATGCTGCTATAGGTGTTACTGGATTCAAGATAATACTCAGGATAAGGATTTTGGAATGAAGCCCTATTTGTCAAGATTTTACCCAGTCTTCAAAAATCAAGCTACAAAACCATTTAAATTGCACAGAAGTTTCAATAGTATCTTTCTGCAAAAATTTAAACTGTGTGATACAGATTATAACAAGTATGTAAGCTGTTATTTCATGGTTTGGAAAAAAATTAGCCTTAAAAAGTGCCTACAAAGAAAAAATGCATAACCTCAGTAGCTTATACTGATGTATTCTGTGATAGCACTGTACATATACAAGTTTGCATCAGGTATGCCAACTCAAATTTCTGTTAAATAGAAGGAAATAAACCACACAATTACTAGAAAATTGCTACCACTCTTTTTGACAGTGAAACTTTAATACCTTTAATGCACAATACTGGTATCTTGTAATCTGGTGATTTCTATCACTGTAACGGTCCAGCGGTGTGAACATAATACTGAAAGGTCCTGCCCACTGGCTGAATAAGATGAACAGGTGATGCCTCAAGCTCTGCTGAGGGAAGAGAAATCTCCTGTGGTGAACTGCGTGAACAGAAATAGAAATAGTTGTGATTTGTTAATGCTAAATGAACATCCATGCAGCAGAGATGATGACATGAATTTCAAATTTCTACAGAAAGGGACTTTTTCTGAAATATTTAATATATACTCACTCCAAAAGTACCTAAGCTTCTTTAAAAAACTGAAATGAGTAAGATGAATCTTATTTCGAAGAACCTTCAGTTCTGAATTAATGTGTAGTTCTACAAACATGCTCGTCTGACCTTCCCAAGCAGGAAAGTAATTATAGGATCAGGCTTTTCACTGCCTCTTGTATTCCTTAAAATGCAAGCTCAAAAAATACATCCATCTCATTCTCATACAATTATAGGTAGAGACAAGAAATAAAAAAACTTAGTGCCTTTTGTTTATGACAGAGATGCTGTATATTTTCTGAACAGCTAAATTAAGCGAGCAAATGAAAAGCATCTATAAATTCTTAATCATGTGGAGCAAAAAAAAAGGAATCTTTTAAGCAGTCATTTTAATTCCCCTAAGCAAAACATGATGGCAGAGGCGGTACTACAATTATTAAAGGGACTGGCAAACTGCTACTGGCTGATTATTTTTCAACTAGGAACCGTGCTGGAAGCCAACAAAGTCTACCTAGACAATACTAATTCAAAACAATACGAGCAGTGGCTAGGGATGATAGATGTTGACACAATAAAATGTTTGTTTGCTAGGAGTTAAATGTTATGGCTTTGTTAGTTATTGATATATTTTAAAGCTGTCTTGTTAGCAAAAACTACATTTGTGAATTATTGAAACGAGTAATTTATTATTGTATTTTCTCAAAACATGGCAGTTTCCTTGTAGAAAATGCACACAACATGCAGTCATTTGGTCATACACCTGGTATAACATGAGAAGGATTGCAAAAAGGAAGGCCTTTGCAAATACGGCGAAGTAACTACTAGAAAAACTCTGTATTGTTAATGTTCATCATTTAGAAGAGAAATAAAGGAAAGAAATTCAGTATTTTGTTTGATATCAGCAACTAAGAACTTAATGCCAACTCAGTTCAAATGATTATTTTTTTTATTGTCTTAAATGAAAATAGCATGCCCTGTTTTCCTTATTTTGTTCAACTGTCATAATTTTTACGTATCTTATAGCAGAAAGCAACTTTGACAAAATTTGCACATTGGAAACCTACATGAAAGCACTTGTACATTATTTATTCCCTTACTTTTCCTCTTTTGAATTCCTTTGTATTTGTTGCTACAAATGCTGCGATGTCCTGTCATACATGACCTGGAGATAGCAGATTTACATAGACTGAGTAAGCTCCAGAACTTATCTTCCAGCACTTACATGGAGGCCTTTAAAGCAGACTTTTTTATTCTTTGCTAACAGAATTATGTTACATTTCTGAAGTGATCTTGCAATAAATAAAAAGCATGAAATGAGCTGGAGAAATCTTTGCTATATAACTGGAGTGAGATAACATGGGATACAGTCTCAACGCCTTGAGCAAGTTTTTCACTATATTGAATATTGTACATTTTCTGAACCTACCTACATTCTTCAGGGCCTGAGTTTATGAAGAGTCTGGCAATAAAGTCAAAGGGAAGAAACTCAGGCCTTATGTCAAAGAAATCTGGAGACCCTAGAGGTCATAGAAAATTTCTTTGTCCAGCTCCTAAGGAGGTGAGGCTTGGATATGAACATTACGAACTTCATCAAGCTTTTCTAGCTTTTATATGACTCTTATTATGCTTTTGAATGCATTTCTGCCCACATTCCCCTTTACATTTGTCATATGACAATTCACAAGCAGTGAAAAAAGCACAGGGAAAAAAAAAAAGAAATAAAAAATTACTTCTATATATATTAAATACAATTTTATAGTAAGTTGAGATAATTTAGCAGCATACCTGGAACACACTGAATCAAGTTGGCAATCATTGCACTGAAATGTGCTCTCATATCCTTAAGGATTTCAACTTCTTTATCATTTTCTGCTTCCAGAAGCATGCGAGTCAGATCAACATACTCTAAGAACAAGGCTCCAAGGGCTAACGTATCTCTTTCTAAGGCTCCGTTTGTGCTAGGACAAAGGAAAGTTGTGCATTAATATAAAGTATCAATATAGTTCCACTACAGCTTTTTTAAGAAATGCATAAAAATCTCTCCATATCTGATACGTCAATTACACAATTCTTCAAAGAACATACTGACATAAACCCAGTGTTGCAAGCACTGAAAATTATTTCACTTAAAGATCACTATTTATGATGAGTGATAGTCCTACCTGTCACTTATAACACCAGCATCAGCAAGCAGTTCAAAAATTCTCAGTAACTGCAGTCTTAGTAGATCTCGGCGTTCTCGACGTTTCTTGTTCTTGGAATTTAAAAGAACAACCATATTTTCATATGTAGAAGTGCATACATAAAAAACCAGCAACTTCAAAAATGTCAGTCCAGTAGTGAGATTCAAGAATTCCAGTTCAAGTATTTTCTTCACGAAGGAACTTGACTACAACTTCATTGTAACACTGTGCTTATACATTGACACAGAAATAAACATTCTCAAATTTTTGTCTTTGTAACTATTCCTGAACAGCTACCTTAGTCCTCATTGACAATGTGGAAATGAAATAATGAAATATTGGATATAAAATAATATTCAAGGTTCCTCTGCTAAAACCTGTGCTATTGTAAAGTAGTAGAGATATTCATGTTAGCTTAACCCTATCTACTTTGGGTGCCAGAAGCATTGTAAAACACAGACCAATTATTCAGATCCCAGGAAAATAGTTTAGATAAGCCATTCTTGAACTTGGTGATACTGCAGCTACATTCAGGTTACCTCCTAACAGATACTGCTCTAGTACACTCTTAGATGTGTTGACTGCAGTGGTTGTACACAGTTACCATATTCCTCCCATAGAATAGCACTGCACTGTCAACCATTTCATTACATCTCACTGCCTTCCAGAAATCTGTCCTTTCTGTCCGCTGTCTTGATGTGAATGCAAGGCTTGCACTTTGCTGTACGGCAAAACTGACTTGTTTGTATCCTGCATCTCCATTAAGTCAAAACAGACCTGAGAAGGTCAAAAATCTGTTATTGCACTTATTTGCTGCCAGAACAAGAAAAGCTCAGAGAAATCTCAGATTTTCGTTTTCAGGAAGTAAGAATGGCAATACTGAGTCAGATCAAAGGCTTACCTCATCTAGTACTCTGGGTGTGCCTATGGCTGGTAGATGTCTGTGAGAAGAAAATGATACTTGCCCTGGTATTCTGACACAGAACTGGCACCCTGCAGCATTCTAGCCAAAGCTTTTATTCAAATCATGATGCCATCTGATTTGTCCTATTCAGAGCCCTGTTTTTCTCCCTTTACACCTTAAAAGTTCCAGGAAGCACATGTAGAAAAAAAGGCATTTTTATTGTAATGCAGCATTCAACAGGCAGAACTGCCTCCGGGAATGGTGTCAGAGGCCACCGGCCAAGGTCTGTGTCAGTGCCCACATGGCGGATCTTGCACAATGTCCATTTTGGTTTACCCCTGCAGTTCTTGGCTGGGCTGGTAAACCTCTTTCTAGTCATAGCATATGTCAGTTCAAGGATGTTATTTCGGATATGTTGGATAGCTGACTGCTGCCATGCTCTCTAGAGCTACATGACCCATACTGTCACTCCTGGGTTTACTAGTAGTGCTGCTTGCAGGCAGGTGGCCCAGTTTCTTCATATCAGGAGGAATACAGAAATTAAAATTGCAGTCTCTTGTTCCCATATTGCTCTACTAACATTTCCATGTGTTAAATTTGCTCTTACAGCATACCATAAACCTCTACATTCTCTTGATTACTTTCCTGAGGGTAGAATGGAAATGTGTATCTCCAGAAAAGGCCTTTCCAGTCTAAGCTGTCTTCAGTGGTGCAAAGGGAGAAATGCAGACGCATTAATGTGTTATTAATTCAGTTCTGCCCAGTACCAAAACAAGTCACCTTCATTCAAATGAATGACTTTCACAGGGATGGAATGCACACGAGTGAACTGAAGCATTACACAGAGTGTAAGCAACACAGAGGGGAAATGGTAGTGGGTGTTTGCCAGAACTATTAAGAATTGTCCACATGAAACTTGAGTGAAGCACCCACCAAGTGACCTAATTTTTGTCTAGCTGAGAGCCTATGTCCACCTATTTATGATTTAACTTCTTGACCACCATTCTCTGCATGCCTTCTGTATCAAAGACTTGCCAGATGAGGACAGAGCACCAGGTTACCATGATGATACCTTTCTGAAACTGCTGTGGAGGACAGAATAGTGAACGCACAATTTGAAACTGCTTGAAAACCAGGTAAACAATCCTGGGTAGGGGACAGTATTAAATCAACAACATCGCTTTCTGTATGCAACTGTGCAGACTTCTCGACTGCATGGACACAATGCCTGTGTCTACATTAGTAAACAAGAGACAGGGACTGTCTTTGGCCCTAAAGGCAAGTAACAAAGACTGCCTCATATTCACACTGCTCCAGAAGATCTTAAGAAGGCTGTCTTTGTCCATGTTGCCTAGCAGGATTTATGCAATGCTTCCCTGGCCCAAGGCATTGCGACTGCCTGTTTTCTTATCACAAACTGCCTGCTCTGACCTGAGGGTTGTGCTGCAGCAACTTGGCCCATAGGCTGCTGCACACGGGGAGATAGTAGAGGATGAGATGAAGCATACCAGAACAAAAGCAGCTGAGGTAGTTTAGAAGACTGCCTGGTGGCTTGGTGCCTTCTGGGCTTGCTCCTGGGAGTGAGCTATTTCCAGAGCCATCTCAGGTTTCTGTCTTGGAGCCAGCTGGAATGGTCCAAAACTGAGCCAGGGAGGGAAAACTGAGCAGAATGGCAACTCAGGTCCAAGCACTCTCTATGGCTTTCCCATTTAACTGCATAGACACATCCTGTATGTAACTAAACCGTTTACTGGAGGCTGCAGATCCTATCACCAGAGGTGTTTAAGACAAGGTCTGTCGGAAATGACAGAAGAGTAGTTCATCCTTCCTTGGCCCAACTGGATGATCTGTTGAGATCCCACTTAGCACCACTTTTTATTATGACAAAAGAGAGTACTACAATGAGGGTGAAAACTGATGGATTTGTCAGTTAACCTATTGTATTCAGAATGAAGAAATGTAGTCAGTTGAAGTTGAAATAGATGTCCTTGCTTACCCTGCAAATAAAAACCACATCTAAACACACCTGCAGCCCTGCAAGGTAATTTTTCCAGATATTGAAAGTAGATTTCCAATAGACCTGAGTTCCATATGAGGAGGTTCCATATTTAACTGGATTTTTTTTTCTCAGGATAGATTTCTATACTGCACATTTTGTATCACTGATAGACTTCAAATTACACTAGGTTTTACTGGAATTATTTTATGTTCTTATATGCAATTAATAAAATTCTTGTTGCACACAGAGCTTAACTTGTTACTTAGTACAAAAGAATACCTTTGTATTCTAAAGAGACAGAATTACTACTTTTAAATCAATTTTTTCAGTTTAAACAAGCTATTACATTTAATTTCTCCAACTAACCTCTGGTCTTCTTTCCAGGGCTTCTTTCATTAGTGGGTGAAGTTCTTCTACTAATTCCCTAAATAAAATAGAATAAAATAATCTTTGTAGACACAATCTAGTGTCCTCTGGGAAACATCAATATATTACTCAATACATAAACCCATATGTCTAAAGTACAAATAAAAATTTAAGTATATTTAAATTACATACAAAATGTCACATTTGGATTAGAGGTAAGTAACTGAGAATACGGTAAGTGGGGAAGTACCTGAAAACAAGGGAATTTGTTCTTCCAAATCCTAATACAAGTGATTCTGTTATTTCTATGCTTTCAAGTCTCATCAAAGGCACTAGCTGCTTTAGTAAGACTCCAACAGATGGAGTTCCAATAGCCTAAAATATATTAAGAAATTATTGACATTTAATTGTCAGAATTAACAATATTAAATAAATACATCTTTTTTAAACAAAAAAACCCCCCACAACCCATTGTCCAAGAATCAATATGTATTTCAAAATCATGCTGAAATTACTTTCCTATTATGGGTATCAATATACCAGTCTAGCTAGATATCTGCTACATCACAATCATCTCAATAAGGCATAACAAATAAATAAATCTGGGAAATCTCTTTGTTTTCATTCAGATGACTGTAATTTACTTAACCTGTTTCATTAAAATATTGTAGTCATTGCACATGTGGAACTATAGCTCCTCTCAGGTTGTTACTACTCAAAACTGTATTTCATATAATTATTCCCTCATGTCTGACAGGCATAAAATGTTTATTCAGAAATCTGCCTTATTGCTCAGTAATGTTACAAATTTAAAGATTGGAGATCTCTACAAGGAAAGAAAGGGGATGACCAACAAAAGTTAACTTCAACACGTATGTCCAGGACTTCTCTATTTTGAATATACATCACCCAGAATGCAAAAAAAAGGTAGTATTTTGAAAATTCCATGGCTTTTGCCAGCATTTGTTGACACATAATGTCAATATAGGTTATCAGATATTTTAGTGGCTAATTATATGCCTTAAGCAGTTTGTGTATATCAAAAGATCTCCCTAACTGAAATACTTCAACAGGGTAAGATTTTGCAAGCAGATGCAGTTTAGAACTCTCCCAAATGAATAATTTGTTTCAAACAGGATGCATTACCTTATTATCATAGTTCACTGTTCCATCAGGAGTGGTAGCCATGATCTCTGGTGTTGAAGCACGCAAGTGTCCTGGACTCATAATACTTGGCTTTGCTACTCCAAAACAGAGTATAAGGTAGTTTCTCCACAATGTAACATAGTTGTCTCCACTGGTTGCTGTACTTGTTTTCTTTGCGTTAACAGGAATACTAGAATTTAAAAAGAAATTAAAATTATTAAAATCATTCCCCAGTCTTAATTAAAATATTTTAAAAGGGAATAAAACATGCTACATATCCACCAGCTGCAATTCCACATGGGAAAAATCAGTGCAGGCAGAAAACTAGTTTTCCACCTTACAAGTTGTAATTATGAAACTTAAAATTGAATATCTGGGTAGTACTTTGCAGGATTTATGGACTGATACTGAAGTATGAGACTAAAAAAAGCTTGTATTAAAATCACCCAACCCACCAAAATGAAAACTACATGCAGATTGCCACTTACTTTGGATCCACAAGAGGCATTATCAACTGTAGCCTTGTGAAAGCGTATGGCCATGCGTAACTGAGAGCTGTAGGACAATGTTTTGGTAAATTCTCCTGCCTAAGAAAACTGAAGAGGCAGAGAACCCATGGGTCTTTTACAGACTGTGCAAATATCCAGACATGGGAAGGACTTTTCACATCATAATGGCTGTTTACTAGGACAGCATTCCACTCCACCAGCCACTGCAAATCCACGCTGTGCGTTAATGGGATTGTTGTCTATGGAGAGAGAGGAGAAAACCGAAGTTACAGTCATTCATATCCTGCCATGTTCCCCCTCAGTACTTGCCTATATTTTCAAGCTCCATTGCCAACTTCTGCTGAATTTTTTAGACCAATACTTTTCTGCTTCCCATCACATTGCCCTTTCACTCAGGAGAAGCTGTTTACAAATAGTGATAAGAGCTACCTCATTATTTCCCCTCTGGTTCTTCCTTATAACTCCCATTTACTGTGATAGGCACAATAACTTTCTACAGTAACTAATGATTATGATGCCCAATAGACAAATACAGTCTGTTACTTTCTATTCTACTTGCTGCTGCCACCAAGCCACTGTCTCTTGTATGACACTGCAGCATGTAAGAGGCATAGACTGTCCTTATGTTCATTGTCTGAACAGCCGCATGGAGCCTTAGTCCATGATTAAGACATCTACATGCTATGAGAGTATGAGAAATGCCAATGCTATTAATAACTATTCTTCATAACTCATCGGGGTGTTTGAATATGTTTATAAGGAATTAAGAGGCTAAAGCAGGCACTTAAAGCAGTTTTAATCCACTTAAAATCCTGCAACCTTCAGTGACAAGTAAGATTCTCTTGTCAACAAACCATTTCTCTACTGTAATTTATATTTTGTCCTAAGAAAACAACTCTGTGAAATGAAAACATAGAACACATGTATTTTTGTATCCCTATCATTCACTTATCAGACCTCAAACAGGAAGTAACAGACACCTGCATCTACTGTTACAAAGTAATCATTAAATTACTACTACCTGCTGTACTTATCAGAAATCAGGTACACAGGGAACACATTTGCTTTGCTATATTATTAATGCATAGAATTAAAGCACAAAATCCAAACCTTCACCTACAGAAACTGTAACAAACCCAGGTTTTGCTATTTCAGATGAATTTCCTAATTCGTGGGTTGCAGATGGGGTTTTCCCCTTACCTGCTCAGTTTCTGATCCCCCAACTTTATTGTTTTCAGCTGTACAGTGGTCTGAATTCACCACCTGTTCGATCTGCCCTTCCTACTCCTGGAAAAAGCACTCGTGGCAAGGACTGATTGTTGCTTTAAATTTAATCAGGCTGAAAACTGCCCCGACTGAGTTTCTGCTCTCTGGACAAGGGCACTAATCTCTAAAACAGTATGCAACAGAAGTTGCCCTACGTATCATTTCCTCTGCTGATACTTCTTTATTCAAAATGCTTACTGCCTCTCTGCTTCATCAAGCCCATGAGAGAGGGAAAGCAGATTCACCTCAGCTGTGACTTACTCTAGGGCTTAGGCTTAGGTTTGCAGGCAGGGCCACTTCTGAGCATGCAAGGGAGCTAAATCTGATTCCCTTCAGGAACAGATGATAGCAGTGAGTGACTTCCAAGCACTCCCAAGTTTTAAATAGTGGTGGCAGTGAGACTTTTTTAATGGTTCTTTTAGATGCAGTTCACAGGCCCAGACTCTAAGTAGCTTTGATTATAAATTCAGTTATAATATTTTTTTATATGTAGTAGAATATGATCATTTTCATCAAACAGATTGTGTGGGACATTGTGGAGCCTTGGAGCTCTCAGGTAGATGGCTGGAGTCTTAAAGCTGCATGATTTGTTTGATTTCTAGAAGTTTTATTTTTAGTCTTTCATGTCTGATATTTGTTATGTCCACATGCTGTGTAAACACTATCAGTAATAGTAAAGTAATACTTACTGAATCTGAAACAGCCACATGAATAAAACTTTCAAGAATAGAGGAACTCAACTGATCCATGACATCAATCATGGGCCTGTCATCATCCTGCGTAACACAGATAACACAAGTTAACCTCTCTCCCAAACAAATTATTTCCCTTCTTATTTTTCTTATACATGAAACAGAACGACCTAAAAATTATAATACTTTTTTAGAATGGCTGACAAAAATCATTGGCAATGATCAGTGTGTTTTGTCTTTGTCATATGAATCTCAGAAACAAATCCACACTGTGGTTTGAAATAAAGTTAATTTGTGGCTATAGCTTACTGCTTACTAAACAAAAGCATGTATCAGAAAATCCCCAATGACTTTGGATAGCTGGTATCAAAAGACTGAAAAATTAGCTTACTGTTTATTAAAGCATTCCTTTGCCATGAAGACACATATTTGTGTTCTTAAGCATTTAGATGGCTCACTGAACTGTGACCGCCAACACACAACATGACTCTCTTTTTCTATATCCATAAAGAAGACTTAGAGGTCTTTACTATACAGGAAAAAAATATTAATCTTATATGTGTCTTATGCTGTGGGGGTTTTTTTTTACAAAATGGTATGCTACAGGAATGAGTTTCATTTCCAATACAAGTTTATAATCCTGACAATACAAAAACAATCCATGCAGTAGAAAACAGGTTTTACACTGTCTTTTACATTCACATCATGCCAAGAGGAAATATTAAGTTGCTGTACGTTTCCTTTCAAATTCTTGTATAGGGAACACGTTATTAATGTGACACTGTTCAGAAAACAGAAAGGCTTGCAGTATGAAGGCAAATAGAAATGGTAAGCTCAGACCAAATGTTTTTTATAAACTAAGTGCGTACTTGCTGCCTTGCAACTATTATGTTAAAAGCAACTGTAACAGCAGCTTTGAGCTTTAGCTTTAGAGAATTTAAATTCAAAGTTCCACAAAAGGAAAATCGTACCTCTGCCTGGCCAAGTGCCAGGAATAAAGCACGGATCTCTCTGAGGATTAAAACAGCTAGTTTACGAGTAGCAACCTGGAAGCTACACAGCAGAACCAGTGCAAATCCTTCAACTGCATGTAGTACATTAGAATAGGGGCTTCTTTCTGACTGTATCCTGTGGCTGGATCCATTTGGTATCAACTGTAGAACAGTACAAGGGGAGAAAAATGGAATGATGATGCTTGAAAACCAGGTCTCCAAGAAATGTTCTATTCGACTAGGGCAATATAAAGAAACAAAATGCAGAAGCCATGTAAATGCTGAAGTAGGGGATTTACCGCATTCCCTCAAATAATGAGATTTTGTTGCTTATCTTACCTTACTCTACAAAACCAGTACATGAGTATAGTCCTTTTGCCCTCGCTTTACTTTGCAATTCAATTACCTGCTTTGCTCCATCCTCCACTATAAAAATGAATAGCTAAGTCAGACAGCAAAGAGTTCACACTTTTTCTGCTCCAGATAATAAGTCTGTAGGTCCTTCTTTGATCCTGTAGGAGTCAACACCATTGGAAGGTGGCCTCTATAATCTGACCCTCACCAGCAAAGTGTACAATATTTACTTAAAAGCATGCAAGTATTTATCTTTTCCACATTTTTTGTAATACTATAATCCATAGAATCATAGAATAGTTAGGTTTGGAAAGGACCTTAAGATCATCTAGTTCCAACCCCCCTGCCATGCGCAGGGACACCTCCCACTAAACCATGCCACCCAAGGCTCTGTCCAACCCGGCCTTGAACACCGCCAGGGATGGAGCATTCACAGCTTCCCTGGGCAACCCATTCCAGCGCCTCACCACCTTCACAGTAAAGAATTTCTTCCTTATATCCAAACTAAACTCCCCCTGTTTAAGTTTGAACCCGTTACCCCTTGTCCTCTCACTGCAGTCCCCAATGAAAAGTCCCTCCCCAGCATCCTTATAAGCCCCCTTCAGATACTGGAAGGCTGCTATGAGGTTTCCACGCAGCCTTCTCTCCAGGCTGTACAGCCCCAACTTTCTCAGCCTATCTTCATGAGAGGTGCTCCAGTCCCTTGATCATCCTCATGGCCCTCCTCTGGACTTGTTCCAACAGTTCCATGTGCTTTTTATGTTGAGGACACCAGAACTGCACACAATACTCCAAGTGAGGTCTCACAAGAAAATTATTACATATTAATTGTCCTCTGTGATATAAAACAGACTTCATGCTTGCCCAAAAGAAAACATTTCCAATGTGACTGGGTTAGGAAGCCTGAAAATCATCTCTCATAATGAAAATATATGTGGAGAGTGTAGATGGGAGGAGAAGGAGCAAAGCTGTTCAGTTCCCAGCAATGTTTGTAGCACATGGAGACAGCAGGCTGTAGAAACAATCAGATTCTTTGACGTTTTTGAATCAAACAAATGAAATGGCTGCAGGAAGGGAAGACCCACTTCACTCTTCTCAGCATTCCCGCTAGCATTATTAATCAGATTCAGTCCTGGGAACATGTCCTTCTGCCAGATCTACATACACGTATTTCATTTTATCTGCTTTTGTTGATGTGCATATTTCAGTTTGACATGCATTCTCTTATGTTGCTCAACAACAGTAACATCTGCTGTGTTACACAAGGACATGGCTGTCCTCAAAAGACATCTGAACTATGTACCTTAAAAAATTAGACATACTGAATTCTTGTCAGGTGAGTAAATACAAAATACACAAACCACAGCAATACCAAGGAACATAATTTCTGCCTTCTATTAGTGTAAATGATAGGACACAGATCTCTTGCTTTCATACCTCTGCAGATCTGTTTTTTGCCTGTTCAGATGTTTTTCCCGGAGTGTGTATTACAAGCTTCCATTGTGTAAGCAACTGTAGCAGCAACTTCAGTGAAGTATCAAGAAGGGTATGATGCATATCATTCACTTCACGTAGCAGAAAATTAGTAAAACCAAAGAGTACATCCTCCCGCCAGTCAACAAAGTCAACAAGTAGACCCTGAAGAGAATTCTGTGCAATGTGTCGAAGTTCATCATCCATATGGATAGACAGCCTGTAAGTAAAATAAATGTCAGGTAATAAAAATCTAAGGAGTGCTTATTGTGAAAAGGAGCATATGTTTTCTTGGTCGCTTAACACCAATGGAAAACTCCCAATGACAATGTAAATTTCAGCGATGCTACCATGGTTTCATTATTTCTGACCAAAATTAACATCCCTATTCTGGTTTTATACTGCAATTCCTGATACAACACTGCCCGAACATATTCATGGGTCCAAAAGAAGTCTCTGTTTCACTCCTAAAAGATGGTACCTTTAAAGCACACAAATTTGGCAGCTTTGCTGTCTCCCCAAGACAAGAATACTTTTGATTCACTTATTTATTCAAGAGCTTCTATGTAGCTACAATAGCAAAAGGCTTGCAGGTTAATATATAATTTCACAATTTATATATTTATTTGCTTACTTCTGATATTAAAATAAAAGAATACGAACACTTCAGCTGCCAAAGAGTTAAAATTAATCTTTAGCCAAGAAGCAAATCACAATTATTGAAATAAAATATTAAAAACAAATAAAAATAAGAATTTGAATTAAATAACTGCTTTATGTTTTAAACAGCTAAGGATAGGGAAATAGTAAAAACAGCCTCAGGACTTTCCATACATTTAAAAACACATTAGACACCCCCAAAGTCCTTCTGAAAGATGATGCAATTTTAGATCCCTTTTTCAAATTATATTTCCTTCCATATTTGCATCGTGTTGAAGTTTTCAACACAAAAATTCATTACACTTTCTTTTGACACAAAAATTATCAAACCACTTCTGTGTTGATAGCTTGGCAGAATAAAGTAAATTCATATATGTGTGTTCTGCGATTTTTGGTTCATTGCATTTATGATGTATTTTGTTTTAATTACCCATGAGACTGTAATTTTCTGTAGTGTGTTAGAACTCATTTTCAAAGTATTTTATCTACATTTAATCTACAGAGTTGAAAATGAGTACACATTATAAAGAAATTGAGAGAAAGCTAGGAGAAAAAAAACACAAAACACCCAGATGGAGTGGAACCAAATTCCATTCCTTTGGAAGTATATGATGAGATGCAGCTCATAACAAATTTGGTTCATTACAGCTGCCTAATTTGGAGGCAGGGGGCATTTCATTTAAGTCCAAGGAAAGCAACTGCCATGAAACTTCACCCCTGCTGAATACAACTCCAGAAATAACTGTTACGCTTTAATAACCATATGACTTTCTATATAAATTTGGAAACACAGTATTTTGTTGTGCTAAGAAAAGACCATTTTGGTCTCTATTTGGAATGCCAAAACCAGAAAAACAAGCAAAACACCTGAGACTACGATTAAGTCATCCATTAAATGACTGCCACAATGACACAAAGTAATAACAGAAAAAAGAAAACAAAAAAGATACGGCTCTAAGTCCAAATTACCGTGCAATGGCATTATCAAATGAGATGAAATTCAAATTGAGCACAAGAATGCATCTATGTATTACCACTACATGACAGGCAGCTTGAGGAAGAAAGTAAATGTTAGTTTGCACTTTAAGTCAGTTACATTTAAGACCTACTTGGGAATTTGCAATGAATGATTTCAGTGGGCAGTGAAAGCGTAAAAGGTACAGTATATACTTGACATCTGCTTTACAGCTTATAATTTGAATACAGCTGCCCTGGAAGAGGGTGTAGCTGCTGAGTTAGAGTCCTGGAAACCACCAAGAGATACATCTGTTGTTAGGATGAAAAATTCAAACCAAACTGTGAATAAAAGAACCCATTAACACAAAGATGTTATTTTATCCTTAGTGAAAAGAAAATGTTTAATCCAGCAACACAACCCCCCCTCCAAATCCCTGGCCAAACAGCTTTTCAGGCTCTTGTCAGAACCAGGGAGGAACTGAAACCTCACCTCCTCAGAGTTTTTTATCCTTGTATTGATTCTAGTCTCTAACCCAGAAAACACATAGTATTGTAATGCAGTGTTTTCTAGAACAGCAAAGACTTCCCTCCTGGGACTACTTTTTCATAACTGGGGGTAGCAGTCAATCTGGACCCAAGTAAGCATGGGATAGTATAGAGAATGTAGAAGCAGCCCAGGTGCTGGGGTAGTCTGGAGACTTACATTAGGATCAGGTCAGGTATAAATTCCTTGAACAGTTTATTACTTTCTTCCATGAAGCTATACTTTTGTAGAGTGTTTTCAGCCTACACTGTCCCAGACTAAATAGACCTAATTCTTTCAAGCCACTGATCCTCCTTCCACTTATTCTCTGGCCAGTCTTAGTCTCTTCTTCAAGCACAATGCACGAGCGTGGACATTGCTCTCCAAATCAGGCATCCTTGATACTGATTAGACCAGAAGAACTTTTTCAAAATTATTTTAGACTTATTCCTATTTAAACATGTGAACAAGGTTTGCATTAGGAACATCACTGATTTGTGTGTGTTCAGTTTGTGATCCTGCTTTGCGGTACTGAGACGCTACCCAGTATTTCAACACGTTGCTATAAGTCTCCTGAACCGTTAACTGTCTGTTAACTGCTTTCCATCCTACTACGCATTCATTTACTTTAACTTAAATTGTGTTTCCCTTGCTTGTATTTGAGAATCTGATTTAAAACAGTATCATTGAGTCAAAGACGCTGTATCACAAGTACATGTGGGAAACGAAAACAGCTTCCCCAAGGGCCCCTTGTTGGAGAAAGGCTGAGCATGTAATTGCTGCGAAAGTGCTCTAGAGATGCTGTCCTCAGCTCCTCTTGATGTCTCAGTTCTCACAACCAGAACAAGGTAACTCAGCAGACCTGCTGCTTGCATTGTCCCAGCATGGACATTACCCAAGAAATGCTTGCAAACTGATTGTGTCTGACGAATCACAACTGACCTTTTCTGCATGAAGTTTGATGACAGAGTATAGACAAGTGGTTATATTGACAGTTGTGAGACTTAAGGAGGAAAGCACTAATTTATGAGGAAGTCCACACTGGTCTCCAAACATTTTTCAGAGTAGTGACAGGTCTGACCTGGATAATCTTCTGTGTTTGAAAAGCAGTGACCAGAATAGTTATGTGCTTTCTAACAGAGCAGTTAAAGCCATTACTAAGGACAGAAAGCTAGTTAAAATAGTGAATTAAAGGTAAATGTGTCCTTTTAAATTTCCCTCAAGCAGAACTGATGTAACTATTTAATATGGTATCTTTATAATTTGATAATGTAACGATTTAAAACAACCCACAAGTGATTTATAGGAGAGGATGAAAACACAAGGAAATCAAGGTGGCCACATGCCACATCACACCTACTGCTGACTGCAGTTATGGCTTCTTTGGCTCTTTGTACTTTTTACTACTAGCAGAACAAATTGTTTCACTGTTTTAGCACATCACTAAAGAACTAGTGATAGAGCAGCAAAAAATGCTTTTGAATGTAACCCTCTGGCTCTCACATCTGTATTTCCTCACAGATGTTCGAAAAGCAAGAATGGAGTGGCTAAGATTGCTCTGTCACAACTACCTCTAAGCAATACGCTGCAAGGGCCTCCTGGCATAAATTTACTACCATAATCCACTGACATACGTAAGACATGCTGTAATCTTTGACTTGGATACTACAACTGAAATGTAACAGACTTTTCTCTACTGACCAGTATCTGTTGTCATAATTACCTGCAGTAAGTCAATAATTTGCTGTCCTGAAAACTGTTTTAGCAGTCATGTGTTGTAGACTATCTTGTTCTGTGAAATAAAGCCTACCTAGATAAATTCAATGGACCCCAAGAAAGGAGGGTATGACACTTAAACTTATCCTTTATGTATAATAATATTAAAAATAAAATTTATATTATTATACATTAAAAACCTCTTTTTTGAAAGATACGTATAGCACATTCTATTTTACCAAACAGATGCACGAGAATCATAAATCAAAACTAAACAAGTATCTCAATGTTTTTCCACTAGACAGAAAAGCTGTTCTCTCCTGTTAATCAGAATGCTGTGATAGCTAAAAAAAGGTAATAAATGGTGAATATCAGGAACAATAGTGAATATCATGTAATTTACATACTGAGGGAGAAGAGTTCTGGATGATGTATCCACTATTTTATAAAATTAAGAGTCTATAATATAAACACAATGGCTGTAAAAAGATACAAGGACGTTTGTGTCTTACTCATTAATAGCAAATTACTTTTTATAAGCATATGGTTGTCTAAGAAACACTTATACATTCTGTAGCTCAGTTTTTCATTCTGTTCCCACTGAAAAGTCATCTAATGTTTGAATGGTTTACCTTGACAGCAAGTCGATCAACTCAAGTTTTGACATTCCGTCAGGAAGCAATCGAGGAATAGCAGCAACACATGTTCTGAAGAGATCAATTTTGGGCTTTCTTTCACCTCTGAAAAAATAAACCAGAATTTTCACTGAGCTTAACAAGTAATTGTATTAAATTATCCACCTATGGTATTTCAGAAAAGGGCTGGAAATAATGGAGTGCCAGAGGCCTACTAAGAACATCAGAACAGAAAACTAGACACTATAAATGGAATAAGGAAACACAAATAAATGTTTCCATTGAATGAATGGGTTTGATGTTGACATCTATTACTGAGAAATTTATTTATTTCAGAGAGAAACTGGCAGATACATCAAGATGGAGTTATAATGTAGGAGGATTCTTTCATCAAGCTCAGCATTCGCATGATGCAAGCTTCAGATGAGGGAATGAGTTGGGGTGCTCCCCCTCACAAAGCAGCTCTATTACACCAGTTGTATAAAGCAAATGGCAGATATGTAAGAAGCCTAAATAACAAGGCCCTCAAAAGGACAAAGATCTGTGGGAATAGCACATCACACACTATTAGACTGAAAAAGAAGCATAATTTACAGGTAGGTATGGCAAGAGTCCATCTGTCCATCCCTGCCTGAGATAGCAGCACTTTAGCAAACATTATCAGCTCAAACATGTTTTAGTAGCCCCAAGGCAGCTCTAATCTGTGGAATGGCTCAATTGCTCCCTAACAGCCTGGGAAAGTGGTTGAATCTAAAATTCAGCATGAACTAAAAATCTAGGTTGGGAGTCCTTATGTCTTCTAAAAGTAGTTCAAATTTCAGCTGCTGATTACCTTCACAACAGATGCAGTTATTTTCTGACTTTTTTCCAGTTTTATTTGTTTGGGTTTTTTTTGTGGGTTTTTTTTGAAAGAATGCAGTTTAAAAAGTTCTTTAGACAGACCTCAAAATGTTTGGGGTTTTTCTATTTGCTCTTTTTTTTTTTAATGGTTGAGTATAGAGGAAATAACCAAAGCAAAACAACATTTAAAATTGTACAGTCTTTACCACAATATTATCAATTATTAGCCTGTGATACGCTTTGAAGGGATCAAACCAGAAGGTCCTACTTAGGGACCCTACCATAAACATGCAGAGAAAGGCTGTTCCTGCTTTATTATGACTCTGACCAAACCAGGAAAGAATGAAGAGGAAGAGACACACTGAGAAGCATTATAAACTACTTAATACCACACTGAATTTCAGTGACAAAACATGAAACTAACCTAGTTTTCTTGCACCCCAGTGCAATGCCTTGCTTACTACATTACTCTGCCTCTCAGCTCAACAGAGGACATTGCATTTGGATACCTTACTTTCGCATTCAGTCACAGAGAAAGCATGAATGCAATACCATCTCACAAGTCTAAAATAAGATCCATGGAGTAACACTGAACATTCACTTGAAACAGTGGGCGTAGAAAAGGCATAAACTGACATTAAGCTTGCTTACTTAAAAGATTTAAGTAAATTTTGTGGTGAATACCACTCTTTCTCTTAACATCCTATTTCAGCTTGGATATATATATTAATAAAATGACATAAGTTTAATCTGCTGATTTAAGTTGTACAATGAGGGGAACTATTTTCATAATCAATCACCTCTGTCTCACTGTATCTGTATCCCACAAGATAGAACTGCAACTGACTTGAAAAAAAGAGTAAAATACAACATTTAATCCAAGAATTTGGTTATAAACAAATCCCTTTGAATTATTATCGCTAATACAAAATCTAGCCCGATTAAAAACTAGTGCAAAATATTATATATTTATAGATGTAAATAGAAAAGTGTCATGGAAAATTTTATTGGCAGGCAGACCAATGAGTCTCCCTTGCTGACTTGAAATGGAAAGTGAACTTTGCAGAGTTTTCTTATTATCAGTCCACAGCGAGGGTAAATTGTGCCCTCGAAATGGAGACATGTAAAATAACAGTATAAGAGGAAACTCTCCCGAAAGAAAATGAAGTAATTATTTATAAATATAAATATATTAAAAATATAAATGGAGGGTGTTCTGTGGGTTATCAGCTGCTCAGAAGACTTAGCAGAAGATTCAAATCTGAGGCTCAAGTTCCCAGTTTATCTGAGCTACCAGCCTCAGCATGTGAAATGTCTGGCAAGGGGGTCCTCACAGGGCTCTGCACTCATCTCTGGCCAACTCAGGATCCAACAGGATGACCTCTGGATGAACACACTAAGAGCTGTCCTCACCTGAAAACTTGTGTTTTCATACCAGCAGATTTTGGTTACGTACTGTCAACAAAAATCTTTCAAGTACTTGCAAGAACAGGCCTGCATGTTAGAAAAATGGATGCCCTACTCTGACTATATTAGAAAGTAGTTATAACCAGTACTGAAATGCAGATCCCAGTGGAGAATACAAAGATGCTCCTTAGTTAGGATTTTAGTAAGACACTCCAGAATGGCATCTATTTCAACAATGAACTTAAAGAATCTGTCCTTAAATACAGAAGCATCTCTAACACTGCCAAAGAAAATTATGGAATTTCTATACTTTAAAATGTTATGACTATTAATTTCCTAGCTATTTCCCTCTGATTTTTATTTGTGTATCAGCTGTAAAAAGTAGTTAATTTGGATAGGCACTGCAGTCTATGTACTACTCACAGTATTTTTAGCGAGGTGTCTTTTTTTTTTTTTTGACACTATATGAAAAAAACCCAATATCAAAGAGACCAATTTCCTTTTTATCGTACTTTGAACTACACCTTGAACTTTCCTGCCAGGTTATTTTTTTTTTTCTCTTCTGGCATAACTACCATGTCCATCCCTCTATGACACGAAAGATATCCAAGGTCTCCTTATAGCTGGGCTTTCTACTATCTGTGCTCTGCATGTGTCAAATGTCTTTGTCT
The DNA here is from genome assembly GCA_024733675.1 of Psilopsiagon aymara. Classification (NCBI taxonomy): domain Eukaryota; kingdom Metazoa; phylum Chordata; class Aves; order Psittaciformes; family Psittacidae; genus Psilopsiagon; species Psilopsiagon aymara. The sequence continues at coordinate 80,689 of JANRGW010037788.1, forward strand.
CTAAGGTCTACTAGATGTCCACCTCACTAGAACTCTCTCCAGAAAACTTCCCTTATTAACAATTTTGGATGAGAGTTTAAAATGCTGCAGTTCAACACTGCTTGAGATGTACTGACTTTATTCTCTTTGGTGGGGTATAGCTTAAATCCAAGACACTTATAACGACATGATTTGTTTTTTTAATTAAGATTTGATTTTGATTACAGGTACATATGGAAATTTTGACAGATTAATAGTGATCTACAGAATTTGTTGAATTTATTTTGAAGATCACTAATGCAAATAAACCCTGAAACAGTCTTTTGAGCATAGGCTGGCAAGTTTACCACTTTGGGCTTTCAGCTTCTACAGGCTAAACATTCATGGGATTCACACATGACTTTGGACACATCGCGAGCATCAGTTCAATTCCAAACACTGCAAGTACAATCAACTTGCCATAAACAGCTATTCAAAGCATACACTAAGCTAAATCTTCCCCTTTCTCATCTATTGTTCTGATGATTCATGATAGTCAGGATGATATAAAAAGTTCTGAAATTATATCTCAATATTCAATGGGATTTACTGTTCTTAAGCACTCACGTAATCATGTCTTCTGGTTCTTTGTTAAGCATCTGTATGTTGGTTAGCATCATGCAGCGGCCAACTTCCTTGTCAAGGTGTCTGAGTATGTTGTCCACGGCTTTTCTCACTTGAGAATAATATAATGACATACCTGCAATAATATGCATTTTTATATAATTTGGACTATTTATAGATATGCATATTTTGAAAAAGCTGTTTACTCATGCTATGCTGCAAAAATTAAGAAAAAATGCTTTCCTCATGAGATGGACAGCATATTCCATTAGTAATGATAACTTCATTCAGAGACAGAATATGTTGCCCTCTCCAGAAAGAATGCGAATGTATGTAAAAATAACCCAAGTGATATACAGATGGTACACATATTTTTCCTGGAGAACAAGTTAAAAAATACCTAGTCAAAATATGTCCCTACATAGCCAAATGAAGCCACACAGTTGGTGAAGTTATATAATGTATTTTGTGACTTTTTATGGCAGAAGTAAAAGTTCTGATCCAGTAGTGAGGTTTAAAAACTACAGGCAAAACCAAAAAAGGAATCTGAGTGAGCTCTTCTAAATCAAGTTTGGCATGGAAATTGCTGGCACCATGTTTTATGTGAAAAATGATATTAGACATACAGCTTTACAGCAGCTGATGGACATCAAATCCTTTAAAAAATAAAACTTAACTCTTTTCTATATTCACAAAAGGCTAAAATTTAATTTTTCATAATGAAAATTTATGTATTAACTCTGAGAAACATATTTTTAGTCATCTATTCTCTAGTCAATCATTTTCCTGTTTGATAAAGACAATGAAAGCTTACATCAATTTCCAGATCTATTATGATCAAAAGTTTAATGGCAGTGTAGAAGGCAAAAGAAAACATGGGAATTACCTGTCTTAATCTTACGTGTTATACATGTAAACTAGAATGTTGTATCATAAAATAGTGAAGAAATAGTTAATAAAATATAAGAATTCAATACCTCAAACCTTTATTATCAAATGCATGAGTAACAATCAAAATGAACTAAATTAGTGACAGCACTAAATACTACGTCTGTTGAACATTTCAACAGCAGTAGGTCTTATGTTAATTTTTTTATATATATTTTGATATTACTACAACGATGTAGCAACAGTACAACACAGGCATTTCTCAGTGGTGTAGAGATATGTGGGCTTTGTTTCTTTCACAGAAGTTCGACGACCTAATGAAGTGCTGAAATGATGAGTAGCCCAATCTTCCTTTTTGCCAGCAAAAGCTGGCACCTCCAGGGCATGATAAAGGAGCTTTTCCCCTGCAATCCAGGATTCTCTCTCTACACTGACTACAAAGGAAGCCCAATGTAATGGACTTTTAACTTAGGCTTGTCAGTTCGGCTCTATTTTACATTTAAAATTTTCTGCCACTTTGGGAGTTTCAGTTTGTATGAGATAGTACAGTTAAAATGAGAATATCAAAGAAATCTTTCCTCCTTTTCAAGGCCGATACATCTTCTGAGCAAGGAACTGTTTCTAATAAGATGAATATGCATGAATAAACACAGCTATTCAGCACTGAAAGAAGCTAATTCCTCATCTGTGTACTTAACCCCCCTCTAGAACAAGGGTTTACTACCACTTGCAGAGCACAACTTTTCCTGAAACAATTAAAACAAGCAGTATTTGTCAAACTAAACCATACATTTCATTACAATGGACAATAAAGTAAATGTTTACAATAAATATATCAATTGAATACTGAACAATAGTAAACTATTCTGCTCAGGTACTGAAGACTTTTTTCACATTCATTCTTATCCAAGCTTCTATATTGTCCAATCTCTTACTGACCTATCATTTTAGCTTCCTCCTCTGTAAGAGTCTTGCTCAAATATGTCTTCTTCACTCTGAGAGTGTTTCCAGAGGGAAGGACAGCTCCAGTCACTGGCATTGGAGGTTCACCATCTTTTTGCTGCAAGCTATCAGCAATTACCAAGAAAGCTCTCAAACCAATATTCATTCTCTGGAAAGTTCAGAAGGTGAATGAGTATAATAAAATAATCATATTCCACTCATATTCTTCAATCACTTTGAAATTCTGAGTTATGCACCTGCCAGCATTTTTTTCCTGTATCTCCGCTACAATAACTAGATTGATCTACTTTACAAAAAAAAGTCTATGAAATAAAAAGTGAATTCATATTTGCACTATAAGCACATAGGCTAACAAGTATTTGCAAGTACTCAAAGTATTCTGAGTAGAACATTATCTTTCTATCTTCAGTATAAAACACATGAATATGACCTGGAGTTTAGTAATGCATCTTAACTGGACTTTCAGTTAAACACAAATGTCCTACATGGTCCATTATACATAAAGATCAGTAACTGTCTCAAAAGGCCCCAGGGTTGACCATACCAAATGAAAACTCTAGCATAATGCTCAGTGCCAAAACTGTGATGTGAAAACATCAGCAAGATGAGGCTAAGAGACCTGAATGCCTTTTGGGAATTCACCAGAGGAAAACTTGCAGACTTTGCATTACAATGAATAAAAGATCAGAATATTTTCAATTCCCCAGGAAGGTACTCAGAGGCTGTCCTACTGACAAACTCCAAGAGGTGCACTGCATAGATTATAGGGGGTTTTTTTTGTAGAATGTTAAAGCCTACATATATCAAAAAGTGACGCTATGTCCTGGGGAGCCAGGACGGACTGCTTAAAAACCTGCTCCAGGGAACGCGGTGAACGGGGCGGGCAAACACAGCGGGTTCGAGGCAGTTTGCTCGGGCGGGCGAGCGGGATGTTGAGCACTCGCCATATGAACAAGGCCGGTCTGGGAGCTCTGCTCCGGCTGCCCCGGCGGTGGCAGCGTAGGCACCCAGACAGAGCCGATGGGAGGGGAG
>JANRGW010037789.1:0-18273 GCA_024733675.1 Psilopsiagon aymara
CAGCAGAGCAGTGCGGGCGCTCTCTGCACCCCGAGCTCTGCACCGCATCCTCCCCTCTCATGGCTCTGTCTGGTGCCGCACTGACCACCGCCGGGGCAGCCAGGGCAGAGCTCCCAGACCGAGCCCGGGTCACACGGCGAGTGCTCACCATCCCGCTCGCCTGCCCGCGAGAACTGCCTCGAGCCCCTCCTGATCGCCGCTCCCTGGGGCAGTTTTTACCCGATCAGTGCCGGTGCCGCCTCCTGTGAGTCAGCTCCTCGCGTCCGCTGAGCTGCCGGGCCTGGGCGAGCCCTTTCGAGGACTTGAGGCTCCCTCGGTGGCTGTTGCTGCTCCGAGTTCAAGCTCCGGGATGCCGAACTTACCCCGATCTGGGGTACGATGCAGGCGTCCCCTCTCCCAGATCAGGCGCTCAAGTGTCTCAGTAGGAATTCAGCACCTAAAATCTTCGATAATCAAACCCATATTAAGATTTTGTATGTGTAATCAGCAAAATTGGAGAATGTTTTGTTCAGTTGCAACTGTATTGGTTCTGTGTGCTAAAAATATTAAAAATTGCTACACTGTCACTAAAGAATGTGTGATGCTGATACAGGGTAAGCATGTACCATATGTGAATTGCATGATTTCTGTCCGGAGTGCTCTGCATTAATCCCTCTGTTCAGTAACTATTACAAACTCAATTCCTCATGGGCTAGTGTCTGTTGTATTGATAATAAATGTTAATTCTGTCTCTCTACCTTGTAAAATACATTGATTTTTCTGTCTGAGGAGACACATGAAACCTTTCTCTCTGGGGATCTGTTCATTGCAAAAAGGAAAGTGATTGCTATTGCAGGTCTTGAAAGTTAGTTGGTAATATTTTATATATGTCTTTTACCTAGGAGGGAATGATTTTTGGATACTTTTTATTTTACAGCAGGTGATTAATAGTAAGACTTGTAATGTTATGAAAATATAGGGGTCTTCCAGAAGCAGAGTCCCCAGTACATGCAGCTGTTGGTTCCTGCTGTGCCCCAAAAAGAAGGTTGACATCAGGTGTAATTCAGTGTAGGATTTAGATGAAATGCAAAGACAAAGACCAATAGTGAACCCAGTAGGAGACCAGTGCTTCAATCTCCATGTCCTATTAGGCTTGTAATATGGATACTTTAAGCATCAAAGGGCTTTTCATTAAAGGAACAATATTCCTTTTTAAGGAACCTGTTAGTGGTAATTTTTCTTCAGAGGTGCAATTTGCACTGTGCTTTAGAAAATAGCAAACCAGCTCTCTTGTGAAGTTGTATTTAATCCTACTGAAGATACACCTTTGTCCAGGTCTCTGCCTTGGCTGTGGCCTTGGCCAGCTATAGGCTGGGTCAGTTACTGATGAATAATGGAACAAATATTTCCTGTGCAATATTTGTTTGATAAAGCCAGTTTACAGTAGCTTTCTTTAGCTGTTAATGTTTATTCTCTAATTCCTGCTTGAAACCACTTCCCCAATTCTTGGTTTCAAATCTACCCACAATACTTTCCTGAAGACTATGGCTTTGGGATTCTCCTTCAGGTAAAGCTTTTAAGATGAAGTTATTACAACTAATAAATGATAGTTCAAAATTTGAGACAGTTCTTCTTTTGAGCATGCTGATGTATTCATTGAAAAATTCCTCACTTAGGTCAGTTATCACTGAAAGAAAAGCTGAGCTGAATGGGTCCATCTAAAATGCATATATGACCAGAATGGAATAACCTGGTTGGAAATTTGTGTAGAAGATTACAATGTGGAAAATATGTAGGGAAATCCCTCGAAATTGCTTTCAGCAAATTACTTTTTCTTAGACCAATTACTTTTTACAGGTAGAACAAAACTGCATCATTTTTAGGTGATTAAGATAGAATATTTTGAAAAATATCGTTGAGTTTAAATTATGTGATATTTTACAGACTAATAAATTATTCAAACCAATATTTTAATATGAATGAGTTGGAATAAATCAAAACAAAATACCTGCATTTTATGCTAAAGATGTATTTTGGCACTGCTAAACCAGATCAGGAAATTGTGCATTTCTTGCACAAAAACCTTCTTTAAAATTCTCTGCAACTGTTGCTAAGGTGCGCATTTCAACCGAAACACAATTCTCCAAAAACGTGTAGACCAATTGTAATTTTAATGTTTTCTATTCAGAACTAAAATAACTTCAAGTGCCACTCTCAGATTAGATAAATATACTATTGTTTACAGTTATGATAACCTTAAGATACTGAAAGTGCCTTAACAAAGCTAATGACATGCTTTTACTTGCTGTTAGCAAAGACAGAAGAATAACAACCCTACTCATTTAATCCCTGCTGTGATTTCCTCTGGGCTAATTAAAGTGTGCTTAACTGAGCAGGTATGCACAATCAAGATATTTAAAGGGACCACCATCATGTTAGTGCTGTGCTACTCAGCAGGAGAACTGATGGTGTGTTTATGGGCACTGTGGAGATGAGTGTCTCAAGGAACTGCCCTAGAAAAATTCTGTGCTGGCTCCCAGTCGTAGAATCATAGCATGGTTATGGTTGGAAAGGATCTTAAAATCAACTAGCTCCCAACCCCTTGTAATCATTACTCAATGTCACTCAATGGGGTAATACCAAGGGTAGGCCTGTTCCAAACACCTATAGAACTGTTATCAAGGCCTTCTGTTCATCTTTCCACATCCTTTTGCTCCAGGGCTGGTACTACAAACAGTCTCAGAGGAGTAAACATCATGGGATTGGCCAATGCATGCTGCTGTGCCTACACCAACATGCTTAGGCAAATTTTCCCTTGCGTGGTTGTGGAAGCAGTAAGAGAAATAGGGCACTAAAACCAGAGCTCCTGGGTAAGCACATGGTCTAAGGCTATGTTTGCTCTCCACAAGTGCTTTTAATGTCAGGTACTGTCAGTTTCCACTCTTGGAGAGGATGGGCTATTTGCTAACAAGCTCTTCCAAAAAGAATAAGTTTTGTGTCTTCTATAGCTACCAATATGTCTGCAGTTTAGAAAAGAAACCTTTTAAATACTTGTATTCAAAGATCAAAATAAATTTTGTGCAAACTTTATATTAGCGTACACAATAAGTATTTAGAAGAAAATAGAGGTGCCATTGAGGTTAAAAAGTCACCCATTTATTCAACAGTTCCCCCCCATGCCTCTGTGCAAATGGCTAGATTGCCATGTTTGAATGTCTGGCTAATGTGTGTGGTGCTAATGAAAGAATGAGCTCTTAAGACAATTCTTTAGGAGCAACTGTCATTGACTTTTTTGATGTTGATGCTTACATTTACAAGTTGTGTGAATGGACTGTTCACATTTATATGCCTCTTCTAATTCTAGGTTCTCCAGCTTGCTAATGAGTCTGTAATGCCAAGATTCAGTCTGTAGTAATTTTTACAGTTGTTGAGAGATGTTGGAATGGAAATACTAAGTCTTCAGCATTTCGGTATCATATTTTACTATCATACTCTGAGTCAATAAAGTGATTCATTCAGAGTATGTAAACCTCTTCATTAAAATACTCAGTAGGCTTAAGAGACCATCAGTGGTCTCCTGTGGCTTTTGTTTTCTTGAAATGTTAATATTTAGCTCATCTTATTTTCTATCTACCCTAAATAGTAGTATTCTCTCCTGCTACTGCTGAGGTAGAAATGGGTATCAGTCTTATTTTTTTGGACTCTCAGCCTACAAGGGATGCCTGAAGCCATTAACTGGAGTGGTTTTGTTTGCTTATGACATGAATACTAATTATGCCCTAACTTCCATGTTGGTTTTTTTTTGTTCTTGAGAAATGAATCTTTCTCCTTCAATGTGGATTTGTTGTACTGTGATTTTCCTCAAGATCTTGGTCCCTTCCAATAATAATGTAGCACAGCATATGAATTTCCAAGAGAAAGCTTCTTTTATTTTTCCCTTTTGCAATTGCTTGTAATCCCATGGATTAACTATTTTATCCAATATCTTACAAATACATTTCATTGTTCTTGTTAGGCAAAAGAAAGTGCCTTTTAAATAAATAAAAAAAAAAAAAAACAAAACAAAACAAAACCAAAACAAACTTACTTTGTTTCAGGCTATGGCCTGAAATAGCTGGAAAAAGAAAATACTACCATTTTTGAGTGGAGCTTTGCTGTGATAATGAGATTTAAGTAGCATGTATAAACTGTGATCCAACATTTAAGTGCTTAACCTGACAAAGTTTAATTTCATCCATCGCCCAAAGCATGTATAATAACTTTATTTGAACATTAAGTGAAAATAATTCCTTCTGTCTTAACCAGAAGCCACAATCAGTGCCCAGCATGTCAGTCAAGGTCTGGCTGTAATTCTACCACTGAGTTAAGCAAAGAGCACCATGGCTTTGAAGTAAAGTGAAATCTCTCCTGAAAGGCTCTTTTCCTTTTAAAGTCCTAATCGTCGAGCATTATGATTATTTCTTAAAACGAATAGAAGAATTCATATCCACTGAAGTTGACAGATGATAGAACTTTATTAAACATCAATAGAAGCATCAGAACAGACCTCAAAGATGATCCATTTTGTCTCATGTATTACAAATCTGTATTTTGAATGACTCTTAGAATTTCAGCAGTTGTTGGCCTTGTCCTTGAACTTTCCATGTTTCATATGTAGGAAGAGAAAGACATGCTACAAATAGCAAAAATTATTGTGCCAAACTGCTTTTTTGATTTTGTTTTGTGTTGATAGCAAGAATACTGAGTGTCCAAGGTAACTTGCCACTTCCCAAGGTAATGCATATATTGCTTAACAATGAAAAGTACCATCAGATATATAGCCAAATATAACTGAGAGATAAAAACCTGTTCTTGGCATTTGTGTTCTCTCACATGCTCTCTTCATTTTTAAACAAATGCTAGGAGCAGTGTAGGAGTGCTGAATTGGAGTTATGTTTTCAAGGACAAGTACAGTATTAGAATAATAGACACATGTCTGACACAGAAAATAGAACTGATTTAAAATACTAGAACACAGAATTTGCCAGAAGACTGGGAAAAATAAGTAATAACACTGATAAGAGAATATACAGGATCTGCAATGAGAAACAATCATATTATTGCAAAGCAGAATAATTGTGTTTGCAAGTCAGAGCAACCAAGTTGCTTTCAACTTTTGGTTTGCTGTATTTCACTTTGATTTAAATTTCCTCATGTGAATATATTTTATAGTTCTTATTAGCATTGAAGGTGGTAAAAAAAGTCAGGCTTTTCCCCAAAAGATTAGGCCAGCCATAGTCTACAGGCTATGTAATCCTGGACCTACTCAACTGTAATAAGATTTTTGCAGTTGTAGGGTATTTCAAAATAACACCTACAATTTCACAACCCAAAATTGCATGACAGCTTAACCTATTTCCACCACTATGCATCTGACAATAAAATAGGACCTAAAAGGCAATTGGAAAAGCTTTTTCTAGGGATTTCCCTTTTCTCCAGAAGAACATCAAATGGACAGTTTGCCCGAATACATAATTCTTCTGTGTGACAGGCCCAGATATCCATGTTCCAAACAAATGTAATAATTAAGATAAAGATAGAAATCACACGGCTTATGTTCTGTCCATACCTTCAACTGACCCCTGTCACTACCTTAGAAGAATTGCAGCACATCATCCCTTTCAGTTGTGCTCCTCTGCAAGAGAAATTGACAAAAGTTATGACACTGCTGCCAAGACAGAAGATATTAATAAAGCCGCTGAAATGTTAATTGAGAGACTTAATCTTCTGTAGTCTAGTGGTGGAGTACAGAGACCATTTCATTGCAAATGAGGAAAAAGAAGACCTGTAAACTTGGTGACTGGGTTTGGTGAACAAAACTTCTTTGTAGAAAGACTGGGTTTTGAATCTCTGCACAGATTTAGTAGCATGGAAACATACCGGTATTCTAGTGTGGTTTATGTAAAGTACCAGCAAATACAACATGTTGAAGAAAATACCAGGAGCAATTTTACTGGTGGTTTCCAAGGGACTGTGATACACAGCTGTAGCTGTATGTAGATCAGATGTACAGGGCTGTGGATTGCTTTGAGGACAACCATTCTGTAGATGATAACACAGGAGACTAGCCTACTTCAAGCCTAAACAAATTTAAGTTGGTTGAAGAAAATCCATGAATAGCAGTCCATGGAACTGCACTGATCTACCCAACTTCCTCTATAGCTCCTAACTGATGTGAAGGGAAAATCCATGACCTATAATGCCGTGCCCCTGCCATGATCTGCATGGGTATGCAGCCTGTCATATGCAAAGAAGATTCAGCTTTGCATAGAAAACACTATTCAACTTTCAGTGCAGTTCTATGTTTGTAGACCACTTGTCTTTTTTCAGCATAAGTAAGGAGCTGTCATTTAGAAATTTATCTGAATCTATGCCAATGCAAATAAAAATGGAGTTGATCCCAATAAGGGAGAATCTTAAGAATCTTAATTTCCTTATTAGGTTAGTGGAAAAATGGTCTAGGGAGATCAAAAGTAGACATTCTTTATTTGCAAATAGTTATCTTGTTTTGTTCTTTGTAGCAGTTCTTTTGTTTGTCTTTGCTGTCCAGCTCAGGGTATAGGGTTTCAAATCCAATCAAACCTTGTTCTTAAAATTCTCTGTCATTGCTGATTATGGCTGCACATTCCTGTTGCCTTTTCAGGATTAGAGTCTTTGTTTTGTTGTGATGCCTTTAAAGTAAGACTTCTTATCACACCTGAATAACAAATAGAAGTTTTAAAACATAGTATGCATACTATGGTAGGGGTTGTAACAAGGAAAACTTAGCATTGCTTTGCAACTAGCTTAGTAAACTTTGCATTATCTTGACACAAAATATTGTTGTAAGTTTGCTCAAATCTGTGCTTTTAAAATGGTCATTAAACATAAACTTTATTTTCTTTCCCATGTCATTAGATCAAATTATGATTCCTCAGTTTAAATAATTTTTCACATAGCAAATTTCAATTTGAGCTCAGTGGGGAGTCCTGCACCCAAAACAAAGTTGTTTTCAGTTGGTTGCTTCATCAGGTTTTCAGGCGGGTACTAGAATGTGACCTTTCCAACCACGTCCTTTCTGCTGCAGATTTGGAACCATACAACTGCTTCACTGATGAGCCCTTAGAGACATAAAGTGAAATTTTGGCCCTTTGAAATCAAGTTCCTGTTGGGTTCAGCTTTGAAGAATAAAAGCATATTAATGCAAACAGCTCTCAATTTTCATAGTAAGCTTGTATTTTCAAAGCAGTTTTTAACTATCTGTTCAAATTCTCAAAAAATTCCCTTAGGCCCATATCCAACCAGCTCACTAAGAATATTTTAGTTATAAACAAGTCACAACAACAGAGTTTTCTGATGAATGGTTGTAGGGAGGTTTTCAGCCCAGAATCCTGGCAATTAAAATCTGCAGTGGGAGTGCTGGGTCTCTAGATGTGTGAGAGTTGAAGTACTGAGTTCTTACTGAAGGCAATCAGTGACGAAGCTGTCAGCCGCACTGTGTAAGCTTTTGTGAATTAATGCAGCTGTACTGTTTTTTACTGTGGTGTGGAAGGGTCACAAAGACCAAGTGAGGTCACAAACTCTCAGTGCAATCCTCAGATATCTCCACTTTTCAGTGCCTTGTAGGATGCATTTCAGCACCCTGTTCCCACTGTAAACCCAAGCATAGGTCATAGATTAACACAGCTCAGTGACTCAAAGTAGCTATCCTGATAAAATTCTGTGATAGGGAAAGAAACTTAATCTCAACCAAATGTTTAGAGCCAAGGCCACAAATGTAATTTGATCATTTCTGTTAGTTGCTTTTTATGTTGGTGCACTGATGAGCTGCTTCAGCTAGTTGCCAGCCCTGTAGGTTAGGCAACATCCAGGTGAAGTTTGATATGAAGGGGCTTCACATGCAAAGAATCAGGAAATTAATATAACCCTTGCAGATTGTTTACACTTCAGAGCATGTTCTGAGAAATTAAAGTGCAGTAAAACACACAGAGGAGACTCCCCTCTTAAAAACAGCAACTGCTGTGGTGCAGATGGTTCTTTACTAACCCCCAGCCCTGCTGGGGATGGAGCAACAAGTTATTCCAAGTAGCCATTATCATCATCAGACCTGCTCTCCTGGGTCTGTTCTTCATGACACAGGGCAAAAACAGCGCTCTGTGAGCCATGGGCAGGACTGAGGGTCTCAATGTTGTCTAAAGCATGGCTCTGCTTTCACAGGTGAGGCTTGAGGAAGCTTTCCCTCCTGTGAAACCAAATAGTTTATACTTCCTTTTTTTCATATAGGAGTATTTGAGTTTAAACAGATCCCTGTTCTTCAAAGAATATGCTAAATTAATCCACTCTTAGAAAGTATTCGAAGGTATAGGGAATTATGCCATTACTGAAACTAAAGATGAGTTACTTCTCCCTGCTGAATCCAAGATACAAGCTGCTGTAGCTTTTCTAGGAGTTTATAATTATTATTATTTCCATTCCATATGGAACTTAAGTGTAAATCTGCCAATGAATTTTTTAGCATTAAGCTTGCCTGCCTGAATGAGTTCAGAATTTATTATTTCAATTTTATTCCCTGCACTTTTTGTAGGAAATCTTTTGTATTTTTTAGCGAAAGAACTCATACTGAATTTACAGCCCTTTCTTCATCAATAAATTCAGGGAAATCAAATTATTGTTAGGAGTAACCCCCCAAATACTATATTATTAAAATACATTTTGAGACAAGGCGTCATCTTGTTTTATGAGTTGTAGTTCAACACTAGAATGCTGTTAGAGCTTTGTATACAGGACACTTGAAGTGATTGTGCTTTGTTAAAAGATTGATATGGGAAATAAGTAATTACTAGTGAATATTTTTACTACTGTTAATTTGCTTCTGTTTGTGCTCTTTTAAATGCTCTTTTTTTTTTTTTTTTTTTTTTTTTTTGCACTCTTTGCATTGGCTACTTTTAATCAGGATCAAAATTTTAATATATTACTCATACTGAGTAGCAACTGCCTCACGTAGCCTTGCTGTTTTACAGAAGCTATTTTTGCAAATACATACTGACCAGTGCTGTTACATGAATTGCCCTTCCTGGCAAGGGCGAAAGGCTGACGATATGCGGCTTCTACAGGCACTTTGTTGTATAAAGAATACTCAGGCTGTTGAAGGTTGGTGAGATTTCTCATTAGGAAAATAGATTGAAAAATCATACTGTATTTATTAATACCATGTACCTCTGTCACTTGCACCACCAATAACAATCATGCTGACTTAAAAGCCTTCCCTAGAAACAAGGACAGAACAGGGCTAAACGTTGTTCTAAAGCTGCTCTGAAATAAATTACCAGAATTGAGTCATTTCATTTAAAATCTGGTAAGCTCTGTATGATAAAATGAACAGCAGGATAGAAATTTGGGGCAGGCTGAACAAAATCAAAGCAATGAAAAATTTATAACTGCTGGCCTGTCATATCCATAATAAATCTCACAAAGATAAACCTGTAGCTGTGAATTCTAGGCAGTTTAAAACTTATAAGATATAAAGATTCTCCAAAAGGCATTGGAAGGGTCTACATCCATTCATTCATTTAGCTATTAATGAAGAGAACTCTCATGTTGGAGTATCCATTTCCTAAACCTAGCAAAAGAATGGTGGTCTTAAAGCCAGAATTAAGGCCAAAACCAAATAATTATAAACTTGAGAGTAAAAAGTAAAAAAATCACCTTGTTTGGACTAGAAATGGGTGATTTATTAATACGAGCTCCTTCTGAAGTTTTCCAACATGAAGAGTGTTGTATCTATTCATGAAACTCTGAAAAAGACTCGAGTCCAATATCAATCCTAAGGAGATTAAATACTTAAGCATTATACTGTCCTCTAAATTAAGGAAGTTGTATAAGCTTAATTTCCAGAGGATTCTAAATGTGATTAAACTGGATATGCCATGATTAAATATCTTGCTGCTATCCATTTCTGGGTGGATTAACTCTGTTAAAATGAACTCTTCCCTAATATTTATTTCAGAGCTCCCGGGAGATTTTTTTTTATTCTGTGTTTTAGAATCTTCTCTGTATTTTCTGCAGTTTTTCACAGAAAATAAAGTCTGACTGAAAGCACAGATATTACAAAAATCTACTGAAAGCTCAAGGGTACTCCTCAGATTTGTGTGCTAGCACCAGCCTTCTCTGGCAGCTGCATTAAATTACTGAGGAATCTCTGCTCAGTCTGAAGCTGAGGCTTCTAATGTTCCACCTGTGAAGATTGCTACTGCCGGACTCTCCAGCTACCTCCATGACTCACCAGACACCTGTTTGGGGAGAAAAACCTCACAAGAGCCTTGATACTACTTTTCACCAGTCACACCACTTTCACAATATTGGTTTCTTTTCTTTCTATGTCTGACAGTGATGAGTCTAAATGGGTGAAATAGGGGTGTGTTTTTGTAAGAATTAAAAGATAATTTACAAAGAGGTCCAGAAGGTTTCTTTCTAACATTGCATATTTCCCTAAACTTTACAAATGTTTTAACCTTATTTTTCCTTGCAAACTAATACACTAGGAAATATTAATTCCATGTAATTCATTATCATGAAATTAGAGGGATAACTGAGGGCTCCAGTTTCCAGTATTCCTTAAATGAGCACATTGCGTGAAAGTCTTCACTGGCCCCAGTGAACATTTTGGCAGCATTAATGCTTCCAGAATTGCAGCAGATTACAACATGGAAAAATATTCCCTTTTTAGTCAGATTTTTGCATTTTAACTCTTGTCTTAAAGAGGGACAAGAAGTCCAGCCCTTGTGGAACCTCTTTGTGGGACTTTCCACTCCACCATGCTGTGATTCATTTCACTTGCAGTTCATCTGTACATTAAATCATGCAAGAAACATTTTTCCAATTATACATTTTCCCTTGGTAGACCTTACTTTTTCCTAATCTCACATTAGATATGGGATTTTTTGGATGTGAAGTTGAATGTGCATTGACCTACTGCTGGCAGCAGTCATGAGAAGTATATCCAGGGGCACAGAGGGAGACCTGGAATAAGATATGTAGAGTTACAGAAAGACACTTAAATCTGCATTGAAATAGAATAGCATCCCCACCAGGAGTTGTGCAAGACCTGTATTAAACAAATATGTCTCACTTACTCTGTAAAGTTACCCCATTGCAAAAAATTCAGGAAGAGTTCTCCTGTACTTCTATGTGGATAAATAAGGGTATAGTGTATGGTTTCTTGTCTACCTACCCCATCCCGCTGCTTGAGTACAGAGACTTGTAGGAACCATTTACCAATTTTTTCTATAATCTGTGAAGGTATTAATGTAATTTTTATATGCTCATTATCCATTTATTATGAGGTGAACCACTCCAAGTTCATTAGTATAAGCCAGCTAAACTATTGTTGAGGTTACTGTTGATGCTTTAATGGCTTTTGTTGAGTTCATCCATTATTCTTATCCTTGGTACTTTATAAATGAGTTGTTTCTTCTGTAATAGCTACTTCACATTCTTTTAGCATCTGACCTTATGTCTATATGCATATATGTATGTATTTGGCTAGTTCACTATCTCTGCTTTCAGCTAGCCTAATGGATAAATCATATACAGAAGGTTTTTAAGCCACTAGTTTTGCTCTTCCATTTAAAGCCATTTCAGTTCAAATAAACATCAAACCTACCTGACTGCATCTGCTTGTCAGATGGGTGAATGTCTAAAATCCATAGCCTGTATGTACAAACACTTGGGACTGCAAAATCGGTAGTTTGGTCAACACCCTCTAAAAATTTTCCTTGATACAGGGACTGCTGGAAAATACAGGGGAATAAAAGAGCCAACACAACCCATACATTCACACACACCACCTAAAGACTGAGATACTATTGCACTACATAATATCCTTCACTTCCCCAAATCCTATCTTGCTGGAAGAAGATAGCTCTCAGAAATGCCATCTCATTGGAGTGAAATAATGTTCTCTAAGTTTCTTACTGAGAATGCCAATGATCAGGTCAACATCAGAAAACAGCCCCAAGCACCTGTTCACAATGAACAAAAGGTCTGTCAACAACAAAGTTAGCAGTATTCCTGATCTGATTTTGGATGAAACACTAGACCTAGCCTGAAGCACAAGGACCTAGTTTAATGTCACCACTTCAGCTCAGTCCAGTATTACAAGTTTCTCAGTGCAGTAAAACAAGCCCTCCAGGAAAGAAGAAGCAGCAGCAGTCTGTCAGATACTTACTGAGCCTTTCCTTAACTCACTCTCTCATTGCTGTCCCCAGCACCTGTCCACAGAGGCATAGACTTGGGCTTTGTTATACATGGTCAAGAGAGCAGCCCTCTTGGGCTTCCCTGCATATTTGTCCTACAGAAAAGATTTTCTCAACCTCACTGGTTTCCTTTACATGCTGACCACACACTGATCTCTAAAATAATGATGTCAGGCAGGAAAGATTAAAATGTGCTTATTCCTATTTCTATATGAAAAGTTACTTTGCTTACATGGCATTGCAAACTCCCATGTGCAAGTTCAGAAAGCACATCTCAAATATGTTCATTTCATGGTAAATCAGTCGAAGTTAGAAGATGAAAATGTTGTTTTTCTTCACGGAATATACAGAGTCCTAAATAACTAAAAGAGAAATCAGGCCGATCTGAGTAAACAAGATTTTTCAGTGCTTTCATATGACAGCTGTCAAATAGCAAAAGGATATATTGGCAATATGGCTACTGTTGAACTAGATACAATATTCCTCTCACCCTATAGTTTTCCTTTTCACCTGCCAAACCTATCCATTTATATGCTTATACCTTATTGTTATATAAAGTCAGGATGAAAAATTGTACGTCTGCAGCCCTCTTTGTTCCTGTTCTACAGCCCAGTGAGCATTCCTGGTGTACATCAGTTTTATGTGAATGTAAGATGTTTGGGGTTTGTGAAAAATGTTGCTCTGCATGATTCATTTTACTGCTGCTAATGCCAGGGAGGAAGAAAAAATGCCACCACAACCAACCAAAACCAACACACCTCTATTGAAAATAGTTGCCTGCTTCTCGGATTTGCACAGGTATTTCTTTTGCCTGGTTGTTCTTTAGTTCAAGCTGCTATCCAGGTGGAATAATCCAGTCTCTGCAAGCAGAAGCCTATCAACTATGGCATTATATATTACGGCTTCTAAGCGTTAGTCACACATGTCACTGTAGAGGGTTTCTGCTTTATTTACTTATTTTGAGTTTTCAAAAGGTGCACCCATCAGCAAGCCAGGGAGCCAAGCGCAGCCTTGGCATGGGCAGAGAGGCTGTGTGGTGAGATCCTGCTTAGAGGTGGAGCACGGCCCTTTTGATCCATCCTCCCTTGGTGATAAGGCAGATGCTGATATGATCAGCATGTACTTACAGACAGGAATAACTGTAAAAAGCAGAGATGAAACCTTGGTTCCACTTGCATCAGGCATAAAACTCTCATGGACTCCGCTGGGGCCAGGATTTTATTCCTGATATGAATTTTCTCTGTCAGACAATTTAAAGATGCTTTTATGAGGAAAGGAATCTCGCCATCTAAAATACCATGTTTGCAATTCTGGCAATCTCTGACATATGTTTTAAGAGTGTGTCATATTTCCTTCTGGGAAACTTTATGATGCCAGTAGCATTGTGGGCAGATAGCTTCACAAAGGCTGTGATAAAGAAGCAGAGATATCCAATGGTGGTGCTGGAGGTCATTTTAAAGTTACAACTTCTTTTTTTTTAATCAACTTCCTAAGCCTCACTGTGTTGTTTAAGTAAAAGAGAATTGTCAGTCTTTTTCTTTAGGCCTCTTTCATTCTGGTCTAATACTATTTCATGTACTACTGAGAGAAGCCATACTTGTCTCTTTCATTTTTGTGAATTGCTTATTTATTTTACTATATTATTTCAATAGCACACTAAGGGCCTGATCCAAAAGCCTTTCAAAGCAATAGGTGGATTTTCCTTTGGTTTCAGTAGAACCTGAATCATTAATATGAAGTATATATGCCTTTTTTATTTTTTTGCAAGTGCCACAAATATTCATGTGCTTCTGAATTTTAAGTCTGTAATTGAAAATAACTGCCTTTACATTGCATTTGTTTCTTCTGTGTCGCTACCCTGTCATATACCAAGTGTGTAGTTATCAGCAAAATACCATGCAGTATTTCATAGTAACACAGTATATATCTTGTGTCACTGTTCTATGTGAGTTTAGTACAAAGTATAACCCTATTAAAATTACAATGCATTTATCACCTAACTCAGTTCAAAGAACTCATAAGCTGCAGAGAATTTAATTAAAACGTGATGATTTAATAGGCAGGTTCTATCTATTGTTTACTCAGGAGGTTAAGATTCTGTTCAAAATTAGGTCCCAAATTTAATTTAGGCTTCCACCAACCTTGTCATAGAAATGAGAATCCTGCAGAAAGAAGTGAGTTGCAGGCAGTGAAAGCAAGTCTGTTCCTTTTACGTAGCTACAGAATAGTTTGGGAAGTTGAAGAAGATGGTGTCTGTGTTTCTTTCCTATGGACATCACAAGAAAAAAACAGGCATGTTCACTTCCAGGATGTTTCAGTGATGCTCATAAACCAAAGGCGGGGAGGCAAAGTGACCCCACCTGCCACATGGCCCAAGGAGAGCAAGCCTTGCATGGGCAGCCATGAGAGAGGTTCACATTCCTCTTCCCTCACCTTACCCAGGCCTTGCAGGCCATAGGCAGAATCTGAGAGCTTGAATTGCTTTGTTTTGTGCTAATCATCTTTTCTGTTTTAAAATGATGAGTAGTTCCCTGGAACAAAGGTCTTTTCAGGACTAAAGGTGGTTTTAATTTCTTTCCCAGGCTTATGATGCCCAGCTTACAGAAGGATACCACAAAAGGTCCTTAAAATGCATTTTATAAGAACAGCTTCTCCTAAAAAATGTGGCTAGTAAAGAAAAGGTGCTGCAGCAGAGCAAGTCCCAAGAGAAGAGGAGAGTCACTACTATTTTGTGCAGCGTTGAATGTTAAACACAAGGGACCTAGGAGAAAAGGGGATTCTCTGTGCCAAGCACTTTGTTGCACACTTATACCGTAAGAGAGACTTTCACACCTGCTCATGAGTACCACTGAGGCTGGCGTAGCCTTGTCCGCAGTCATAGAATCATAGAATAGTTAGGGTTGGAAAAGACCTTAAGATCATCTAGTTCCAACCCCCCACCTTTCAATAACTTCATTTATCAATTAGGCAAAGCAGCCAGCACTGGGGAGCTGTGCCTGTGGAGCACACTGCGACAAAGGGTTTGGGGGCAGATTTTTAACACTAACCTCTTTACAAGGCAAATATATCTTTATACAGATGGATCTTGGTGTGACTCAAGGAAGATATTGTACATGACTTCTATAAACAGAAAAAAATTTACAAATCCTGCCACAAAATGCATGATTTAATGTACATATTAGAAAAAGGCACTGTGCCAGTTTCTCAGTTTCTGTCACAGTTTCAATGAAAAGTGATTCTAGCATTTGAAAAATCTTAAAAGCTGTTCCAGCCAAATGTCATGTTTCTATATATTATCTGAGCTGTAAATCTAAGTTTTAGTAGGATATTGCCTACATCACTTGATAAAAGGCAGTATTTAATAATTTCTTATTATGAAATTAATTCTTATTTATTGTAGCCATAGCTATATAATGAAATATTTTAGGGAAATTTCCTCCACATTACAAAATGATCTGTGGGAAAAATATGTTAATTCAGTTTCACTGCACAAGCCTATTATGTACTCACTGGTAATGTACTGCATTCTTAATTCACTGAACCCAGCAGTCTCCTTGGATAGTCCGTACATGTGTTTTCTCATCAGAAAGCCCAGCTTTAACATCCATACCTTGACTCTTAGAAGAAAATTGAAGCTGAAATGCCTGCTGTGTTTTGCATATCAGTAACCTGGGTTATTCACATTCGCAGCTGTAAAAACTGTTGTGCCCATGTGACTTTTGAAAATTGAGAATTCTGCCCTTGCCCTCAGACCAGGGAAGGGTTATGATCCAGCGCGGGTGGGCTCTGTCAACATCACACATTCTTACAGAAGTTGACCAAATGCATTATAAATCCATGGATTTGGGAATAAAATATTTATGCGATTAATTGGACTGCATGGTACGGGGACAGTGCTGCTGCTGCTGCTGGTGGTGGTGGTTGCCTGCCTACAGACATGCCATGGTTAGGCATGTACTGGTGTAGTGAAGATTGCTCAGCAGCCCACCCTTTCAGTCCATACGACTCCATTTGACACTGTCTTTGCATTAAAAGACTATTTTTTCCTCCATGCTCAAAAAGCACCAGTCTCATTTTTTTATGTCATGCTCAGATGACCAACAGCTGAGGGCATGGTGTGTTGTACCTCACCCCCAACAAGAAGCTGGTACTGGGCACCATCTCCTTCAGAGGGAGCAGCGGGACTTCCACCAAATACTTTTGACACCTGCAGGCTCAGGTCACTGAGTTTTATGTTGCCAGTGGATTTTGCCACTTTCTATAGGGTTTAATTGTGATGTGTGTGTAACTTTCAATTTGGCCATGTGCCTGGTCCCTTGGCTTGCTGAGACCCTGCTCTGCTGAGAACTGCAGGCAGCTTCTGCTGAATAGAGCCATAAATTATTTACATTACCTTCATATAGCAACTTATTGACTACAGGATTGTAAAGTATCCTATTAATATTTTAAGCATTTCACTTTATTTTAATACAAGTAAATTATTTAGGAAATTTTAAAATGCTTTATGCTTTGACTAATGAGAAGGAAAAGCATACACTGCATCTTATTTTAATTGGAAGTATACCCAATCCTGTAGAAATCAGGCATTTATTATTTCATACTTAATTAAATATGCGTACAATCCCTGATGGATACGCATTCAGTTTTTCCACTTGATCTAGTCATTAAGAGCCATAAATGTGCAGATCATTTTTACTTGGAAATATTAAATAATTCTGGGTTTCAGGTAACTCGCCATATAAAGAGTCAGGTACTATATTGCTGATCATACTAATGCATTCAGTTTTCTAAATTAATGCAATGCAGTACATTAAATTTGGGGTAATGTAAATTGATTTAAGTGGCACTGAACTCAGTTAACCTGAAATGAGTGATGTTTTTTGGGCTTTCTTTTATCTTTGTTAGCACAAAAATATTTCACAAGATTATTTTTATTATGTCATAGTACATTATAGTAAATTCTCTGCAGTGCTGCATGTGGACTTGCAGAGTGTTATGGTATTTCAGCATTGTCTTCATTTTCCTTTGTATAAAGATGTGGAGTATCCACTTTTGTCCTTAAACCACTTAATTGCATCACAAATAAGATCACAGAAGTGAGGAAAGGGCTAGCAATGAGGAGAATTTTGCTTTATTCCCACCTGCCTAGTAGATCTTTTTCTTAAAAGCAACAATTAGACTTGAATTTGTGAAAAACAGAAGACCAGACTAAACGCGCAGTCCCTTATTCACTCCAAGGGTAAGATAGCATACTGCTTCTCCTTGGGTTGCAACAAAACTCAGTTTCAGCTCAACCTTGATATTATTTCTCTTGTCAATATTTTTATTTTGTGTCATAGATCTGAAACAAATTGATTAACAACATCTAAGCTAGTGCCTCATCCTGAGCAACAGCAGTCTGAAAGTCAGGAGCAATCTAATGCCAAGAGGGTGTCTCAGGCGAGGCCTTTGACAGACAAGTCATGTAATATGCTATAATGTTGTATCAGGGAAAAAGAGTTGGATGATGACTGCAGGAAAAAGAGAGCTATAAAAGACCAGGCAGCAGATTCTTCCTTATGTATATTTGATCAACCAGCTGTTGTAACTGAGTTTGCTTGCATCGTTCTTATTTTCTTCTAAAATAAAGAACTTTAGGCTTCAATATGAGAAGAAGCAGATTAACAAGCAAGTTTCTAGCCAAAGGAGATGTTGGAGGAGGAAATAAAAGGAAAGCAGCAGACAGCATGGGAAAGTGCCGGTGGTAGTGAACTGCTGAAGAAGCATTAACAAATTATGGGAATGACAATGGCGAACAACTCCCAGAGAAAGCCAGTGACACCCCCCACACAGAGGCACTTGAATGTTGAGGATCCTGCCTGACCAATCTGGTGGCCTTCTATGATGGGGCTACAGAACTCATGGACAGGGGTAGAGCAGTTCATGTCATCTACCTGGACTTGTGCAAAGCGTTTGACACTGTCTCACATGACATCCTTGTCTCTAAATTGGAAAGACATCAATTTGATAGGTGGACCACTCG
>JANRGW010037789.1:18373-43581 GCA_024733675.1 Psilopsiagon aymara
CTTCTCCAGGCTGAACAGCCCCAACTTTCTCATCCTATCTTCATATGGGAGGTGCTCCAGTCCCATGATCATCCTTGTGGCCCTCCTTTGGAATTGGTCCAACAGTTGCATGTCCTTTTTATGTTGAGGACACCAGAACATATCAATCTAAATATATATCATAAAATAGGCTTCAGATGCCACAGTTATAATAAAACGACCAGCATATCATTCATTTCCCTTTTGTGCATCCATTTGCAATTATTCACACACACACATCTGACTTTTAGAAGATCATTGCAAAATTAATTATTAAATAATATATAATACAATGGGGTTTTACCTCCAATTCAATCACTGCCACATAAAAGGTATGTCTCTTCTGTGCCCTATATCTTCAAATGAATATTTTTTGTGATGATCAATGTTAACAATTTTTTTGTTAATATCATACATTCAACAACCAACTCCCTATTGAACTTGTGCTGTTGCAACTGCGTAATGTATGCTTAGGTTATTTAATTTTCCATTCCTGTTCTTCCCAATTACTGCTAAAAAAAGCAAGAAAAAATCCTTTAGGGAAAATGATCTTTCAACATTTTTTCCTAGTGGCATTTGTGAAACAAATCCAAACAACACAAATCCATATTGACATGACGTAAGTGGACATCAGTATACACCTGAGTATAGGACTAAAATGTAGCAACAAATCAGGGTTTTCCAAAAAACTGGTATGGATTCAATTTCAAACCATCACAGATTTGACAATACAGGATTGAAATTATATTCTACAAGATCAAAACAGCATTTTCTTTTTTGTAGCTATAAGGAAGTTACAAGGTAAGTTACTGTATGGCATTTAAAGGATTAGAGTACCAAGCCTGTTGTCTGTTTTTAAAGAAGGATGCATATTGTGCTAACCATTTAATTCCTTTTTACCTCATAATTTTATAGTCCTGGATCTCACAAACAAAGCTAATTTTATGTGAGAAACAGAACATAAAAATCTACACAGGAACTGTGTATCTTCTATTTAGTACAAAAAAATATATTCAGTATATGCAGTTCTGATGATTTGATATGGAATTTAAGATTAAATCCAACCTCTCTTCTGGATGTGAGAAACTTACATTAACCACTACAGTAGAAGCAATTTAACATTTAATGAACTTCTTCTGTTTTAGCAGTGTTTTGAGAATTAATTTTTACTAGTGTCAAACAGAAATAAATCCTATAAACTGGCTATAATAAACTAGCAGGATTTTCCGCTATGCCTGCAACACTTAGCTGGGACAGTTACTTTCCTTACTGGCAGATGTTTTATGATTCATGTCATTTATTACACCAGTTTTACTGCGTATTGCTATTACATGCTGCAGAAAAGGCCACAATATGCATTTGGAGGGAAGAAATGTGCCTGGGAATTCCCTGACAGTGCTCTTAGTCCACAGCACTGCAGCAAAGAGCAGGGTTTTCACTGCCATGAGGAAAGCTCGGCAGTTTCCTTCCCCACTAGCACACATCCAGATAACCAGGGGATGCACAAATGCATCTTGTGCCCCAGCAACTCTTGCCTCTGTCTAGTCTGTCCCTGCTCTCACCCAATCCCCTGAAAAGATAGCTGCATTTAAGACCACACAAACTCTGTGAAGGAACTTTTGGAAACAATTAAAAAAATCCCACCGCTATACGTAACTCTGCTTTTTTTTGTGTTTGATTCAAACACTTCTGGACAGGAGCCAGTGAAACGTCAGTGTTGACAGACAGAATGGTTTGTGGTCCACCACAGAGTGCTCCCTCTTCCCCTTTTGAAATCTGACCTTCTTCCTACCAGGGCAGGCACTGAACCAGCCCAAGGCCAAACTTGATCAGAAAACTCCACACTGGAAGGAATGCTCTCCCAAAAAGTTTAGAAACCCTCCTCATGCCCTGATTTCCATGATATCTGTATTCACTCTTTTATGTGTCAAATCAGGCTCCTCTGAAGAGGTAAGCTGCAAATCTTAGTAGGACTTAAGCACAAAGCTATGTTTATGAATCTACAATTATACAAGTTCTTTTTAGCATTTCCTTTCCACCTGAAAGTTTTTATATTGAACATGGCTTGGTTGACTGCAGTGTGCTACACAACTGAGGAACCAGAGCTATCAGTTCTTAGACAATACAAACTAATCCAGAACATAGGAACCCATCTCCTCACATAACTGGGAACACCTGGACTCCTCTCCTTTGGGTCTCACCTCATAAAGTTGATGAGACTCATGTCCAAGACTTCTTTGCTTGGTTCCACAGGGCAGAGCCCTACAGACTAGCAAGCATGGCATTGCCATTGCTAGTAAAAGCTCACAACCTTTGTATGTCTGCAAAGCCTTGGAGCTAGAACATGTCAGGATGGCTTTGTTTGGATTGTCTTGGCCTGCCTGAAGCTTTGTTTTAGCTAGTTGAGCTGTAACAGCCATTATTTACCTGCCATTAATGAATTATTACCTAATCTAAGTTTTAATTTAGCTTTGTAGGGTTGTGTGTCATAAAGCCTACTGTTATAATTCTTTTGAGATTACTGTATATAATAGATAGTAGAGGAGCACTAGTTATTTTGTGTACAGGCACCTATGACCTGAATTAAAATACCATAGAGGATTATAATGAGTAACGGATTATAGTAGAGGCTTTGTTAAGTATAAAATCAAAGGCTTTTGGGCTATAAAAAAATCACAGATGATCAATAAAAAAATCACAGATGGTCAATTACTGCTCATTAATCTCTTGGGAGGCCAGTAAAACTACCTTTAGAGATAACAAAAGGAAACAAAGAACAAATATTTAACATACGCAATTAAAGCGTACTATACATAGTATATGTAGATATAAAGTGGAATTGTGGACCAATGAAGAAAGAGGAACGTGCAGTACGTGCTAAGAAACATATAAAAATAGCCCCAAGCAGATCCTGGAATAACATGGAAGAAATCCTCATGAACACCATACTTCCTCCAGTGAAGAACTCGGACACTAACAACTCACTGTAACCCTCTTCCCTACTTCCTGAGGACTGACAGCAGGGTGAGCATAACACCAGAGAAAGGAGTAGAGGTGAGCAAACTGATGTGTACAAGTATCATGTGCATTATGACTGGGAGTAAACTACAATAATTGGAAAATTTTGAATGTTATTTTTATCAATGTGGAATTAATAATAACAACTCTTTGAGTAGACTGCTAATATATTAATTAATTTTTTGATTTATAAGTAAGATTTGGGGTTTTTAGCCCACATCATTTGCATGGCGCATTCTGTTTGGAGTATTTTGTACCCATTAGGCTTAGTTTTAATTGCAAAGGCAACACAAAAATGCATTAAGAAAGTTGCCATTCCCAGAAGCATATGGTACGCACGATGACAAAAATACTAAGTGCATGAAACAGAAGCATGAGTTAGTACTAAGCAAAGCATATTATCTACAGGAGACAAGGATTTCAGGGGGACAGTTCAGTTGTGCCTATTGCCATGGAGAATAAAAAAAACCTTCTTGGTTTAGAGAAGATGAACACTTTTTATTCTGACAGCTCTGTTTTCCCATTAGTAGCTTCCCATGGCATTGCCATCAGATTGTGACAGAAATGTGGTTTTGTAAGTATTAATTTCTAGAGGGGGTGGCTCTGTCCCTTAGGCCATAATTTTTGTCATAATAGAAGCAGCTTTTCACATTGCTAAAATTAGTCTTTCAGTTGACTTTGCTAGCAGGAATACAACAAATGCTTCTATAATTTCTTATTAAGCAAATTTCATGGAGATATTTATTGCAACTTCCTGACATTCTTAAAAAAAATGCAAAATATGAGTACTCCTCTGAGGAATATGCGCACATTAAATAACCTCGCATACAAATAGCAGGATGTAGATGAAAACGGTCAAGATGACAGTAGCTTTAGTGTAATACATGCCAGTGTATTTTCAGTTACATTACTAGCATCTCATACAGTCTACCTGAACCTTCTGCGTGTTTGTTTTTTGATTTTTCTAAATAACAAGGTGGACTGCGAAACAGAGGGCAGAAGGACCAATAGAACTAGGTAGAAATAGTCCTCTTTTTTATATGCAGTATCAGGGCTGTTGACAACAGATTTTCAGAGCACACCTACCTGTGAAGTGCCGCTTGTAAAACCTGAAAGTCTACATCTTTACTTTTTCTGAGAGACCTCTCATTCCCTCTTGAGTTAGCTGTAAGCACTATATTCAAAAAAATAATTTTAATGTGGCTAGGATACTATCTGAGAAAGGAACCAGAGAAAAGCTCATGGCTGGTAATAACATTACTTTAAAAAACACTGAAAGAACAAACATAGAACCTAGAAGGATGAGAAGAGGAGCAGAGAGCATGGTCAGTTCTGTGAGGTCAATAAAAGGAAAGTGCAAAGGAAAGAGCCTTTCAGTATAGAACCTTGATTGCTCTGCTAAGATCAAAAGCAAGGCCTTTTGAAAGAATTATGCAATTTAATAATAGCTTGTAGATATAAAGTGGAATTGTGGACCAGTGAAGAAAGAGGAGCATGCAGTACGTCAAACTCATTCTTTCCAGTGGACTAGGTGTAAGTAATAATTTCTCTCTACAAAAAAATGAAGACAAGTCAAAAGGTTCATGTTCTCAATCCAGGTGAAGGTAGCTGCCTTGAAGGTAACCAGCCTTGAAGCCAGCCAAGGTCCTAGCTCTGGGCTTTGAGAAAGGAGAGGGATGGTGGTATATTTACCTGGGTCTGGTCACTGTGGGAACAATCCCAGCTTTGCACTCGCTCTCCAGGTGACAGCATCAGCACTGGCTAAAACTGCTGTGTACACAACCCACCCTCCACATAGCATTAGCAAGTGCAAATTCGTTTTGTTAAAGATCTGGTTTATGACATTTCATTAATCTGAGCCACACCACTCAAATCCTACTAAGTAAATGAGAGTACTCATGCAAACAAGTACCTAACCCAATGAAAACAGCACCTTGCATGTTCAAATTTCTTCCTCTTCTGCGTGGTGGCCAATCATAGCAATGACAGCCAGTGATATTATAAGCCCTCAAAAGCCCTGAGTAAAACTATTGAGGAGTCTAAGAGACCTGATAATACTACAGACGTTCAAGTCCTCTGTGTCACTGCCAGGCTGGCACCAGAAGTCCTTTACTCACTTAAGTAGCCTATTGATCTTCATGTCCCATTCTTATTGCACTCTGTCATAATGTAGTACAAATCCTTTTTCTCTGATTAATCGTAACATCATAAAATGTATTACTGGACAAGAAGTCTTATGCTTCTTAAGGTAGCAGAGCTACAAAGGTATAAAAGTAATTTCTCCTAGGCTAAATATTAACTCTTATTTCTGTCCGTGTCTGCTGGTTATTGCTCACATGATAATGCAGTTCCTGTTTTCAAAAGGAAAACAAAAAAGCAGGGAAACAAAAATGCATTCTGTATGTTTAATTGGCCTAGAAGAAAAATCACGCTTTTCAAGTTCTTCTTGTGCTGGATGGTACTGAGAAACATCTATTAAGAAATCTGTGTCTGGAAAATTTATTTTTACAAGTTGCCAGGAAGGATTAAAGCAAGACACAAACACCATGCACATGCGGTCAGAGCTAGCTTGACAGAGGACTTAGGTCATGCAGAATTCAGAAGTAGAGATTTAAACTAATGTGGTAGTATTCATTGGAATAAGTGAAGAGCGTGGACGTGAAGAGATGCTGTGGCTCAACTGCCACAACACTAATTGCTTCAGCTGCTATGACTTAGTCAATGCCATACTATTTTGGCAGTAGGGTGATTTTATCATCAGAAAGTCTGGTTATGCCAGTGGGTGATTATGTACCTGCTGGAGTAAGGTGCTCAAAACACATAAGAGGCTTTTGTATTCTTTTCAAGTCCAGCAAATTGACTGCTTGACCTCTCTGCATTTTCCATGCTGTTGTTAAAATCAGGGTTAATATTTCTTCTTGAAGCTCTTTTTTTGAATTAGCTAGACCATAGCTGTAAAGATACTACATAAATAGGATGCAATAATCTGATACAGCCATGCGCAGAAGTTCAAAAGCTTATTTTTTCTCTCACAAGCAATTTTAAATTTCAGGACACTGTTGAATCTTGAATGTGGGAAAAGAAAAAAATGTTTTTTTCAAGAGTGAAGATTTTTAAATAGTTTCAATAGAAAGAGCTACAATATTTTGCAGGGATATAAACGTCCAGATGAGATACTCAGCTTACCCAAACACCTCTCGTTAACCTTCCCTAACTATGACAGTACAGCTTCACGGAATGAAAGCAAGTCCAATTAAAAGTACTAAGCAGGGAAAAAATCATCATCCCTGACTTCTAGATGTTCACAAATACGTTTTTAAGAGCAAGTACTAGGTATACTGGAATACAATTCTCAGACACACATGGCTTGTAGAACATTAGGATGTATTCAAAGTAACCTAAATTTCAGGCCAAAGGCATTACACTCTCTATATAAATATTTCTCAAATCAGCCTTTCTTTTCCCCATTTTGAAATTGTATTGGACATGAACACACAACCTAAAATACAGCATTCATTCCTGCAAATTTCAAAGTATGGTATCTCCAGTTGTTGAGGAGGACGTTTTACAGAAATAAAACACTCCCCACATGACAACATATGGACATGGAAACATGGAAAAATACACCCTTCCAACCCCAGGAAGGATCAGTCAGAATCTCAGAATCTAAGCTTCGCTTTGGGCCATTGATGGAAATGTTAGAATGTGTTTTGAAGTCTTTTTTTTAACCCACTGTACCAGGATGGTCTTCCCAGAATATTTCAGTTGCTAATATTTTTAGTATTTTTCTTTCCATGTCACACAAGATCACAGTATAGTTTATCTGTGAAATTCTAGGAAATTAAAGCCCTGCATATTGCTTCACAGGAGACAGTAACTATATCTAAGATGTCAGAGGGTGTTTCAGCCTCCTAGTAGGCACTGTTATGAGCAGAGTATGTTCGCAGAAGTTAAGTGAGCAATAGTGTCACACTTGTTGTAATTTAAGGAAAGACTAATTGGAAATGGTGCGCCAATCTTGAATACAGCAGGAACCCAGAGTAGCCTTAAAAATACATGCACAGGAGCTATCTCTGATCACAGGGTACCTTTGTCTGCTGAAACAGCAAGGAGGGGTAATACTATATGGCACTATCATCTCAGAAATGGAAGTGTCTTTCTATGAATAAATGACAAACACCTCCTCAACAAAATCACCTTTGTTTAGCATAGAAAACATATTTCAGCTGCATGTGTCTTTGGTGTCTTTAACCTCCACTTAAAAACCAAAATTGCATGTAGTCAAAAAATACTGACACTATTATAAGAGATCCCTCTAGGATCATCTTTACTGATCTTCTTATGCCTGTTGAAGACTAATGAGACACAATGAAAACCTGAGATGTCTCATGCGTAGGTTTGTGAATGCAGTTCCTTTGCAAATAGATAACCTCATAGGCAAGAATTCCTTGGCCTAGCCAGGAACAGAAAATGGAAAAATGCTTCAGTCATTAGAGAATACAGGGCAAAGCTTATTTTTAAATCATGCTACTGCATGCCCTGTTTTCAGGTAGAAGTCCATTCTATTCTGGCATCACTGAGGTTTGGGTTACACACAAACTAGTGTGGTTAATGGTGTTTTGTGATCTCTAACTTATAAATCCTGGAAGATTAATTTGATCTTGAATACCTTTGCAATTATGGACCTCAGAATAAGCAGCTAGCACAAGATCTGGTTTATTATGTTCTCTAGTCTGTGAAGGCTGTATATAACACAGAAAGTCTTGACAATGCTATAGACAGACTTTGGTTTCAGATGCTAAACCTCTAAGGCACGATCCTAAGAATATGCCTTCCCTGCCAAGGAAAAGATAAAACCAAGTATATTTCAAACAATGATATTACAGAAAGTTACAAATGTTTATCACCAACACTGAGATTGCATTTGTCAGTGAGTTTCCATCAGCCTTTGAGGTGCCCCATGGTGTCCCTGTGGGCATGCTGGCTCCCTCTAAGGCACCAGGACTGCTTCTTCCAGCGGCAGCAACCCTATTTGTGCATCCTGGGACTCTGTGTTCTTACTTTGTGTTTGCTGACAGATGGAAAGCTTGCAGCACAAAGTGACAAGCTCTGTGCCTCTTTTCTTCTCTTTCCCTTCTGGGTTGGTTTTATTTAGTGTTGTCATTTCTTCTTCCACAATTATCTGAGCCTGGGGAAACCACCTCCTACAAGCAACATGTAGCTTTGTAACACCATTGCTCTTTTTTTTACTAAGAAAAGGAGCACAGGCAAGTGATGATAGGAGACAACAAGGGGGGGGGGGGACAGAAAGAGAGATGAAGCGTGAGAGATGAAAGATCAAAACTGAATCACAAGGGCGCCAAAGAGGGACACAGAGCAGAGCACACCATTCCCAGCAGGCTGCTGGGGGCTGTGGGGATTGTTGACCATCCAGAAATGGTAGGAAAGCCCCGTGGTAACAGCAACCCCTTCCTGGTGACAGATGGACAGAACAGTAAGAGTAGGAGTATGTCAGCAAGCAGGTGATCTATTGGACCTTTAGATGAGTGAGCTAAAAATGGAGAGGTGAGAGGAGGAGGGGAGCAGAAGCTGTGAGAAGTACTGGGGGAGCCAGAGGAGGAATCACAGGGAGTTGCCACCTGCACATGGAGGTAGAGACTGTGCCGGAGGGATGGTAAGGAGCTCTTGCCTTTTGGTGGCTGCTGGTGTCCTGGTTGATTCCCATCCCAGGTCTGGAGGAGGTTCTGGGAGAAGACCAGGAGCCCAGAGAAGTCTCCCCGAGGCAGATTATTGCAGGGGACAATAAAAGGTTGCATTCACAGCAAAGACCTCCCTGGTGGTGGAGGAAAAGCATGTTGTCACTCCCCACAACAGACTGCTGCTTCAGGAGGAGTGTCTGCAGGAAGGTCTGTCTAGAAGAGGAAGGTTTGCACTCTGCTGTGTGTGTTGACTGCTGGCTCAGCCCTTCTTCTTCCACGGCCAGGAGGACCTGGATGCCAGCCCTGGACCTATGCTACCCAGCCATAAGTAGCCCCATACTCCTCTCCCAAGCCTGGCAGGGGTCACAGAAGAGTGCTGCTGCTGCTGCAGCAGGACCACAGCAAGGACAGGACTAACCAGATGATTACAAGTGCCTTGCCTGAAGGGCAAAGATGGAGCAGCCCTGTGACTGCTCTAACACGCTGGCCTGGGTTTTCCTGCCTCAGCATCACATAGCCTGTGAAGCACCCAGGGCTCCAGAGGACAATGGGTGCTGTTCACCTGTCTGTATTTTTCTGCATGGTATTTTGATTCCTTTTTCCATTGTTTTATTGGGCTGAACAAGAGGTATTGGACAAAACCTCTCTAAAAGCCTGATTTTCTACTTAAGCTTGTGTTTGCTGAATGGTTACCTATTCCCAGGTATACGAGGTCAACAGAAATAAATCTGACACACAGTATGGACATCTGGAGTCTTCTTCTCAGGGGCAAATAGTGATAGAAAGGCTATCTAAGGAAAAGGAGAGTAATGCTTTGGAATACAAACACACAGGAGTACAAATAAGCACAGCCTCTCACAATTCAGATTTTTCCTTCTTTTCTGTGCACTCTTCCACTAGATGTGTCCTTCACCATGGCCACACTACATATAATGTGCCTTATTTTCTTCCTAAATACAACTGCTCAGCTGGGACTCAAGTACAAGATGTCTCTGGCCTTTTGCTTATGTATGTGAATTACCCACACATACGCTCTGGAAGATCTTTCCCAGTAGTACTGTCAAGCTTACCACTCTCATGTTTTCAGGCTAAATTTGATTTTCATTCATGATACAAATTGTTTTCTGAAGCTCCTCAGCCTCAGTAGCTATCGTTGCAATAAGAGTGATGTACAAATATCTCTCTGGATTTGGCTCTATTGTCTAATGCTCTGGAAATCTTGCTTGCAATTTCAAGGTTATATTGAAGCTGCAAGTCACAGTTCATAACTGAAAAATAATGAAAGATAACCACTGGCCAGGGTCTGTTTGGTAATTTCTTATGATTTATAATCAGTTTCAAACAGCTCTGGCCTTCAGTAAATAAAAATGTACGGTTTTGTTTATTTCCATTACTAAGATTAAATCTTTTTTTCTGAGTACGCCTAAGTTTTTTTTAACTCACAAGCTACTGTGATCATTTGCTTTTTTCCACACTGTTTAAAAGGACTACATCAACATACACCCCAAAAGCCCCCACAGATGTTTTACTGTCAGGTCTGAAATATCTTATTAATTCCTTTTATTTCTTAATTTTTTCAAGTTGCATTGAGACCATCGTGATGGCACTCTCAAGAAGCTAAATTAGGTACATGTTTCTTTTTACAATTCAGCACCCAAATATTGTTGCATAACACAAATTGCTGGATATTTTCTGGTGATTTACTTGGGGTTTGTGCTCACTTTTCTTCGAGTATGTTATTATTTGTGCTACATGGCATTTACAGTGTTGTTTGTGCAGCTTCAGCCCAGAAGCACAGTTTCTTTCCATGGCTACTCCAAGCCAGTGTTTTTCATCAGTTCTAAATGTCACCTGTGTAAATCTTACTAACCTGAAAGGCATGAAAAATTTATCACATTTTTCCTCAGGTGCCAAACGCATCCCAAATAGACATCTGAGAAAAGAGTGCAGCTCACAAAGGTTTCATAGAATCATAGAAAAGTTTCATGTAAGTTCAAAAAATCTCTTTTCTTTTTCCTAATATGAACACCCACCAGGAGCCCAATGATGTACTAGAGACAGAGAAGTATTTGTCACTGACTGTATCTCCCCTTGGTAGAGTAACAG
This sequence comes from Psilopsiagon aymara, assembly GCA_024733675.1. Taxonomy (NCBI): domain Eukaryota; kingdom Metazoa; phylum Chordata; class Aves; order Psittaciformes; family Psittacidae; genus Psilopsiagon; species Psilopsiagon aymara. The sequence goes on from JANRGW010037789.1 coordinate 29,215, forward strand.
ACCTTTTTTATTCCTCAGGTCTATCTATGGACAACTAAAAGCTTTCATCCATCTTTTCTGTAAGTACAATACAAGAAATACTCTGTCAGTTCCTCCAGTCATCCCAAAGTAATAAGTGTACACAGCTCCTCCTTAGAGAATGGCCTTACAGTGTGAAGGGATCACACAGGTTTGAGAATTGGACAATTCAACCATTTTCTGCTTTTTTTTTTTTTTAATATTCATAAGGTATTAAGCCATTGGCTTCAAATTATTTCTCAGATTTTTGCTCATGTTTTCATACAGGGCCACCTTGCTTAGATCACATTGATGCTCTCAGGGGCATAGCTCTTGTGTCTTTTTTCCCTTATGAATTTGTACATTTATTTCTCACACATCTTTTGTAGTTTTAGCCTTATCATTTTAAGCTCTGAGAGCCAACTACCTTCCTTTCCACTCTCTGCAGGTTTTAATTTAAGTGTTATAACACTATTTTTGGTAGCATGTTAGTTGATGGCTCTGATGAAAATGAATACTGCACTGTTTAACCCCAGATATGTCCACTGCCTTGGTGCCCTTTGGTCCACCTGTAAGACATTCTGAGCAAAGCCATTAGCTTTGCCAATGCCATGTGCACCTTGCTGAATTCCATGGTCTTCCTAAGTGATGTCACCTTTTCCAACTCCTGGATCTTTTCCAGTGATTCAAGCATCACATTGGCTTGTGCTTTTTGTAACAGTGCACAAGTGACATGGGCTGTTACTGTCCTAAATATCAAACTCAATCTGATTTCTTCACTAGAACTCAAGCTCTCAGATATAGTTTCTCCAGCCTTAGCACAGTCACAGATTGTTCTGAATGGAACTACTGTCATTTCTTTTTTCTTTTTTAGAGATCAGCTCTATGGTTTATGTTCTCTTTTCCCCTTTTAGTGTGTTTTCCTACTTTTTCCAGTCTTCCAAAGGCAAGCTGGTGTAAAAAATATTTTTCTTCTGCTTTCTTCCTTTTTACTGGCAGAAATTGCTTGCAAATCTAGAGTGCAATACTATTTAAATCCCTTTTAATTTATTTTCCAAACTTCTTTTAAAACCTCAGTGCAGTGGGACACTCTTATCCTCTTTCTCCTATCTGGACTAAGATGCCGTTCAGTGATCTCCTGATGTTCAAGGCACCTGTCTTGAATTATCTTCCATTCTAAACAGATGTGTAATATGAAGAGTTTTGCATCTTCCCCGGGGGGTTATCCCTTAAAAGCTCATTTCTCAATACGTATCCATCGCAGGCTCTGGCTCCACAGGATCATTGTAGCTGCCAGGAATATCTAGAGAACCTCAGAGATCAGGTGCTTTCAACCACCCGAATGCCAAATTCCTTCCAATATGACATTCTTACTGTCCCTACCCAGAGCTGGAATGGCACAGGAGAGCCCTAACACAAAAAAAGCAACACCCCTTCCAGGCAAATAGTTGCTACAACATTTTTGGCTTCTGGGATTCTCAGGTTAGTCTTCCAAGAGTGGGCGAATGCAGCCAAACCTTAGTTCTGGCCAATAGCCAAGAGGCAAGTCAGCACCAGCATGACAAAAGCAACCACAGCTTCCCTTCAGCTGTAAATACAAGGGCTGGGACTTTCCCTGAGACTTTGACGGGAAGTTCTTTCAACTTGCATAGCCAGACGAGGCTTGCAACATCCCCTCATTTCACCCTCCCCTGTGCACTCGCCTTGGCTTCCACTACATAAATGCTGGCCAGGCCGTTGGGGTTTCTGCACTCTGCTCCCAGCGATAGGACCTGTCTGCAGCTCCTGAGGTCTCTTGCTCCAGCACAAGCAGCAACTCACCAGCTGCAAAAGCACTGCCTTGCCTAGGGGGACTGCAGCAGGTTAAGTGCACAGGTGAGTTTCACATAGATGAGACATAGGTTTGTCTTGCCTCTGCAGGTGAGAATGGGGAGCCGAATGGCTAAACTGTCAGTGTGGGGGGAGTTTAGGTGGGCTTGAACTTGAATTTGTAAGTCTCCTGCTAAAATTTTATGCCAGCCTTTCTTCCTGCTAGACAGAAAAATACCAAACCAGGCCATGTCTCCTGGTTTTGTGTCGACATTATACAACATATTAGTCAGTAAAAGCTGACATAGGGAAAGATTTTTATCTGTAAAGGTAGGACAAACCAGAACTTCAGATAAGTCAATTGGTATTCAGAGAGCTTACATAGCAGATAACAAGTTTATTTAATCTTCCAGAGGTGCTTGCAATAGTGAAAGAAGTGGAGAAAGCTTCTGCAAATAAGGATTGGTCAGTGGATTTTAGATGATGAAGCTAGAAAGCGGATATTCTCGCCTAAGCCAGAGCCAAGATTCTGTTTTGAATTTTAGTAGCAAGTGCAGATACTCCAAGGGTGCTTGATTTACCCCAAATTATAAGCTAGCACCAATAACAGTTGGAATTAATGATTCTTTTATGGTTCTATGTTATCACATTTTCTCTTCCTTTTCAGGCAGCACACAAATTTTAATCCTTTTTAATATTTTATAAGCAAGTGGCTTCAATGCTGCAAAAAGAAATTGATTTTTCTTGAATATTGTCTTATAACAACTCCACATTATTAATTCTGAGAGAATTTGCAGCTGTCAGAACTCTTTTTCAGCTTTGATATGAGAAAATTTCATATCCCCTCTAAATCTGCCACACAAACTGTCATTCAGACTATAAGCCAATTTTTAACAACACCGTTGAGCCTTTGTAAAATGATGCAATTAGTAGAAGATATAAATTATTTTTTAGATGTGGCCTTCCTGAAGCTCCTAAATTTTTTCATAGCAGTGACTTAGAGTAGCATGAAGTAGTTCTGTAACTACATACCAAAATATTCCAATAGTCATTGAGAAATCAAGCATCCCTGTACTTTCTTCATCCATATTAGAATACTCTCATACAAACATATTAAGCACTTTTCATATTTGTATTTGGGCAGTTGGCACTCTTTTAATTACTTCTCTTAGTTACAGGCAGAAATGATAACCACAAAGGGTTTACTTTGCAGTGAGTAACAACAAAGTGCATTGCCTACCTTAGTTCTTTATTTCAGTGCAGGAGCTCACTTGTGAGCTGACTCAGCTGCCTCCCATCACGTACAGTGCCATGTTTCACATCATAGAGCAGGCTGGTGACATGCAGTCTCGGCTGCTCTTGAGTGAAACAATACAATCTATTGCTAATGGCAGTTAAGCTCTCAGAACCAGACCAGAGCTTCTCCAAAGCAAAAACCCCACCATTGTGCCTATCATGGACACAGGATGCTCAGATCCACCTTTCCCTCCAAGCAAAACCGGTCCTTCAAAAACACAGACAGCAACTGAGTTTTTCAAGGAGAGCAGTTAAAAACTGTATTTTAAGGCCTCTCTCACTGCTTTCCATCTGGTTTTATTACAATCTGTTTACCTTGTAACTTCAAGATTTGAGCCCACCATTTCTCCCATTCTGAGTTACGGTGCTAGCAGAGTGGAACTGAAACTTCTTAAATATTTTCTGTGGACATTTTATAGATGTTGGCATTTTTGCTTCCTTTTTATTCTATTTAGATTTTCATACATATATTGACTTTGGCTTTTGAAAGGCATTTCTGGGGAAGAAAAAGTAGAGACAGCTATTCAAATGTCACATTTAAAGAAGCTTATTGCAGTTCACATGTTGGAGGTTTTGTCCCTGCATGCTCTAGAATAAAAACTGATGTGTTTTTTCCTCTTTTGACATCATTTTTTTGACCCATATGCTCTCCTCAGTTCCAAAATTTCTCCAACAGGTATTCCCCTTAGTGAGGGCGCAGCCAATGAAAGAGTAAATTCACTTACTTGATGTTGTGGACAGGGCCATGAGAAATGAGTGCACTCTCAAATGTCCCCGTGGAGCATTTTCTGGGCTGCTGATGACAGCTCTCTCCTGTTTGCTGCTGCAGTTTGGGCAGGGTGCTCCAGTGGGGCTGTGGCAGGCACTGGGTGGCAGCCTGGGTGAGTGCTCGTTATATCCATGATTCTTGGAAACAGAGGAGGAGAGGGAATAGCTGCCAGCAAAGGCACTAATTAGAGGGCTGACAAAGCTGCCTCCCAGCCTCATAGTGGCTACTGAGTACAACCCTGAGGCACAATGGCAAAAGTGATTTTCTTTACTAAACTGTTCAGGTGACCCTTTCCTGTGGGTATTACTGGAGGAATGCTCTGACTTTGGTGGCGGAGGCACAGTTTCAGGCTACGTGGCTCAGGACTGCTCTTCTCATGCTTGGCTAAGCTGCTTTGTGTGTCACACTGGCAAAGTGCCACAGATCACTCTGGTTCAGAAACAAGGCTGGGTTTAAAGCTTCGCTGAGAGATGCAGATCCCATGACTTGCTTAAGAAAACATGAGGTTTAGATTAAATCAGAAGTGAGGACAAGTTCTCAGCTCTGGATGATTTCCCTCCATGTGCTTTTCCCAAGCAGAGCAGCTTCAGCAGGACTAATCAATGTGTAGAAAACCCATTTCCATAACCAGCATGATATCCCCTAAAAATGAGAATATTAATAAATTTCATTTGACTTCTACAACCTGAACTCCACCAGAGATTCATATAACTTGGCACTTCAAAGGTGCTTAATTATAATAATCTGATAAAAACTGCCTGATCAATGGTGGAAGCAGCTCAGCCATCCACCTCAGACAAGTTACAGCACCTGAGGACTGGAATCAAAGGGTTTTACTGCTGCCCATCATCAATCCATTAGTGATACCAGCTATGTGAGCAAGTGTCTGTAGGCCTCTAAATAAATAGGCCTTAAGCGCTGTGAAATTTGGTGAAGTTCATTACCAAAGAATAAAACATTGTTAGAATAAAGCATTGTTAGAGCACAGGAATGTTTAACAAAGGATTTCTCTGGATGGTCCTATGCTGTAAGGACTGTGAGAGCAGGAAATATGTAAAAAGATATGAGTACTCGCAACAAGTGGATAATTATGCAATAATTGCAATAGCATAAAATGGTAATGCAATAAAGACAGCAGGTTTATTCAGAAAATCCAGTTCCTCATCTTGTACTGCGTTTCCTTGCTGGAGCCACAAGAGAGGGTCACCCTGCAGGAGACAATTATTTTGTCCAATTAGGCAATTACAAAAGCAGCATGACACTGTTTCATACCTCCTGGCATTCTCTTCTTTCCTCTTCAGCTAAGTTTAGTAAGAACACAGAAACTTTCCATTTATCTCTGTTCCATATCATGTCCCAAATACCTTTCCCTTCTTTCCATTTGCATAATAGGGCCTGTCATACTCCTTTCCTGCCTATTGCATGGTCTTGACATGCAGAACAAGAAGTGTAACTGATGTTTTGACCCCACATATTTCACAGAGGCGGGAACGAGTGATACCCACTGGCCTTGCCTAAGACCCAGGAGAAAGCAGAAGGCAGAAACCAGAGTGACTTCTTTCTGAAGGTGGCAAGCTCTGCATAAGAGGGCTCAGGCAGCAGAGATTTTTAAGAGGTCTTGTGTAAAGTTTCCTATGCCTCTGCACAGTGGACCATAGCACAGGATAATGCTGGTTGTCTGATGCTGCACTGTGAGCAACTTGCTGGCAGTGCTGCGCTCCAAGAGCTGTAGCTCACAGGCAGTACTCTGGCAGAAAGGTTTCCTTTGTACCAATGCCTGGGCTAGGAGCCGAGGCAGTAACCCACTGCTGTGCACACTCGTCTTGCTTGCCAGGCTAGGGATTGCCATTACAATGTTCAGATCGGGCATCTGAAAAGTCTGAGATGAAACAAAAAGGAGCTCTGTCAAAAAAAAAACCCTAGATCTTTCCATTTCTCAGTATAGGATGCTACCCTGAAATTACTGGCTCAGTAATACGGAGAATTTCTTCAATCTTGAGAAGAAAATAGTTTTTAAAAAATGTCTGACAAGAATTTTTTCTTGCTGAAAAATGCAGCAGCATTTAAAACTGCCTTTTTTTTTTTTTTTTTTTTTTTTTGTGAGGAACATGATTTCTTTATTTATGAAATTATCAGTGCTCATTTTGTCCTGAAGGCAGGCATGTCTCTGCAGGTGCCACTCAAATGCAGTCAAGTAGGAGAGGAAAATGTTCAAGCCCATGTAAAAGAAAGAAAGGAAACCAAAAGATAGAAAGGAAGCCAAAAGAAGTAGATACATTTACTGTACTTTATATGAAGTGAATAAGGGAGCTGATAAAGTTATCCATGTTAAATCACGTCTTTAAACACATTTTTGTGTATAGGCTTGTGTAACCAAGAAAACAGAGTAAAATCTGTAAAAGCTGCTTGGCCCCATTCCAGACATGTTGCAAATCTACATATATATGTTTTGGCAAGAAACCTTCATATTCATGCTTGTTTTTCTTAAATCTCTCATCATACTTTCCCTCTCACTCTTCAGATTTCTAAGAGCATAACACAGCCAAGAACATTACCACTGCATTGTAGCAGCCACTTCGCCTTTGATTTTATCACAGGTGTTAAGAAGCAGCTGGGCTTCATTTTCTTCCCACTTGTGCCAACCTAGTCCAAAAGCAAACTAACTGAGAATCAACAATTCCATTAGTGTAAATGGGAAGACAGGCTCCTAGATCTCATAATAAATAAATGGCTTTGAACTCTTACATTTCTTAGTACTCTGAAGGTCTGATTTTGGTTGGTTGCTAGTGCAAAGCCAGCTAATTCCAGTCTCCATGTATCCTACTGGTGGGCTCTCAGTAAAGGCATCCCAAATAGCATGACCTGCCTCATCCTCTGTGCCCTTCAATAGACACAATGATACAGGGTCACAACTGAAGAGCCATTTCTCACTCATTTGCTTCTCTTTTGGTGGTAGACACACATGAGTGTGTGTACATCATGAACTTTTTAGGGTGTCCATTACCTTAGCCTGATTTCTGTATGGAGTGAAATTCCTCTGTTCATGCAGAGATATATGAGTGTATGCATGTTTAGATATGTTCCTCGGTCATTTTTTTAGAGATGATTTCAAACAAATTCACTAGGAAGAGAGAGGGCTCTGTTTTCCTTCTTTTGCATGAAAAAATGCAGCTGAAGACCCCACAGAAGAGTCCTGTAAAACGAAGATTATACTGTGACTGTATACATTTAAAAGACGTAGAAATCCATGAGAAGAAATGTTATAGAAGTCATCTGTGATTGTAAAGAAGCTTCAACCAGCACTTGTAATCAGACAAGTAACACAAACCCATAGGAAGCCAGGTTTTCATTATTTCTAGTGTTATTTTTCTGTGAGACAGAGCTATTTGTTAATGTCTCTAAATGGCGGATAAAAGATGCTCAAAAGAATAGCTTCACAGCAAGGTAGAATCAGCAGGAATCCAGGAGGTGCTTCTCCACACGGAGGACCTGAAGATATGTTTTTCAAGCTCCCAGGACATCTCCTGGTTCACCTGGGGTCAGTCCAATGCCCCTGTGCTGTAGGCAGGTCTGTTTCTTCTTCTCACCCTTGCTCACCTTCAAGAGTTTTATGAAATATTTTCATTTTCCTTGCAGTTGACTAGCCTGGATTAAAACTCAATACCTACATACCTCAGAGCAGTACAACAGCCCTGAGAAGACTGAGGAAATTACTTAAGTTATAGAGTTATAGCTGGGTCTTATGTGTTTATGGGAGCAGCTGGAGGTGGTGAGGTTTCCAGCCCTCTCAGTACTTTGCTATGATTTAGACAACATTAAGCACATCTATTTAGCCCCATACTTCATCTGTTTGAAGAGCCTCCAGGCAGCTTTAGTGTTCTCCTGATAAAAACTGAAGATGTGGTAAATGCAATGTCCTCTGTAGGAGGATTTACTGTCTCAAACAATTATTTTTTATCAGCTTTGTCAAAACTCAGAGCCCAGGATTTTCTGCTGAGAAGAACAGCAGATATTCATTTGCTTGAAAGAAAATTCATGAATAATTTGTTGTAATACATTTGTTAGGAGCTATTCTGCTATTTCCTTCATGGTTTTAAGTACTGGATTAATCATGGGAGCGTAGTTTAGCTACATGCCTTTCAGTTTTAGGTGTATCAAGCAACAGAAAATGCAGTTTATAATTTAGGGCAGATTTGGTTCTAAACCTGTCAGTTTATAAGAAACAGTATTTGTTATAGAGTGCATTCTTTCTCTGTGGGAATGGTAAAATGAAATTTTAAGTAAATAAGATTGCCTCAGAGCAGCATATGTGTCTTTCTGAGGAGACTTTTTAATCGCATTTCACCTATTTTCCAAGCTACACCAGGATTACTGAACATTATGCATGTGTGAAATACTTCATAAAGATACTTCCAAAGCTGCAGTACTACATATGCAAGAAATTATGTATTAATCATTCTCTTTTTCTGCTATATTTAATAGGGTACTATATGTAATTTTAGCTTATTAGGACACTTTTGTCTAATACACAGCTTTTGATCATAGATGACAAGACAAAGCAGGATTCTCATTTACAAAAAAAGAAATAAAGAAGTTTGGAAATGAATTCTACTTGCCACTACATGCAATAAAAAACTAGGACAATTATGAGAATTAAGTCAATTCCTGAACAAAGCTATTTAACACTGGAGAACTTGACAGCATGAGAAACTAAAAATCACCATTGAAAAAAGTACAATTCCAGCAAAAATACGAAATTATTTATTTATTTATGTGGTTAAAGCTCACCATGCCCATCTGCAAGTATTCAGGGATCTGAAAGAAACAATATAAAAAGAAACCTGATGTAAAAAGGAAAGGGAAAAGGAAAAAGGAAAAGGAGAAAGAGAAAAAGGAAAAAGGAAAAGGGGAAAGGGAAAAAGGAAAAGGGGAAAGAGAAAAAGGAAAAGGGGAAAGGGAAAAGGGGAAAGGGAGAGGGAAAGGGAAAAAAGGCAAAGAGAAAAGGAAAGGGAAAAAGAAAGAGAGAGGAAAAGGGAAAGAGAAAAGGAAACTGAAAGGGAAAGGTCATTTCCACTGTCTGTGACACTCTTGTTTGTAGGCATTGTTATTTCTGTCATCATCATGAGTACATGTCATTAGCATGGTGTCAAAGCACCATGGTTACCACAAGTGCAGACCACCCATGATTGAGAAGGATGATTTATCAGGTAGGGAAGGATGAGGTGCACATAGAGGCATTCGGGAAGCAAACCTGATTAAACCTCTTTAGTCTGTTCAAAGTGGTATGAGGAAGGTCTGCAGGACACCTCTGAAGTGTTTATTTTCACCAGTTCCACCATAAATGCCAATTCAAGATCAGCTCACAGTTGCCCAGCAGGATTAAGACGTGTAATCATATCAAGTCCAACAGCATGTTGGAGTTTCAATCTGTGGTGGTGAGAATATGTTTTCAAAGCATTTGGTATGAGACATGCTTTGAATCTGTGCTGGTGAAATGGGTGAAACGAGTTTCAGTGTGCTCCGCCCTATGTTCAAACTATGTAAACAAGGTCTTGAACCCGTGTAAGGAGCTGCATGTTTTCAGGTGCTTCCTGACCAGAGAGATACAGAGCTTTGGCTCAAAGAAACCTTTCGCAGAGGCTTAAGGACTTAAATCTGTGGATGCTGTGTGAGAAATGCTAATCCTTGCTGTAACGATAATGAGAGATTTGGGGAGAAAAAAAAGGAAAACAAAACAGCAACAGACAAATCCTCCGTGTTAAAAGAAAAGCGGAGTTAAAGTGAGATGTAAGATGTCATGTCAGCAGCTTAAGATGAGATCTACAGGAGGGCATGGTTTGAACCCAAACCACTTATCCCGGATGTCCTGGTTTCGCTACTGTAGGAGCAGAGTTATACACCAAAGGTTAGTGAACATACAAAACATCTTGCTGTTACTTACAAGGAAACAGCAGTCAAAATATTTAATTTACATTGAAAGAAGGCCTTTAATACACTTTTTAAAGGTACGCTCCCTTACTATTTGTTCTGCGTATCATCTTTATGACTGACCACATTTGGGATTGTGATTTTTACAATCAATCAGCTTAAAAAGAAAAAGATTTATGGATCAGTGTTGTAAACCTTGAAACTAGTTTCTATAGTAGGCAACACCATAACCTACCTGGATCAGGGCTCTGTTGTCCCTTAACTCTCTCCTTACTCTACTTATCCACCTTTATCTTACATGCCTGTGGAACAAACTCCTGGCAATGATCTGACCATTTATCTTCTCATAGTCCTTCTGTCCTGCTTCATCCTCTAAGCTTTTGCTCTGAATCAAAAGATAAAAGAACATAGACTGTAGAAGCTTTTTGAAAACAATAGAGAGGAAACCACAGAGGTTCTGTCATAGCTGGAAGCCATCACAAGCCACCAGATGAGGTCAAGTCCTCAAAACCTGATTTGTCCATCTAGCAGAATAATAAGCAGAGTATATTAGATTCTAAAGGTAGGAATGTGATGTTCCATAAGAAGTACAATTTGAGAGGAAAATTAGATCAGAAGATTTGGCAGCTGCTTAAAGAAACAGTTAAAAGCAGAGACAAAGATCGCTATGCAGAGCAAGGACCGCAGTAAGGCAGCTACATGACTGGAGCTGTGTGTTCTTCAGAAACAAAGAACTCAAACTCAAACAACATATATAAATCAAAAACTATAGACAAGCATGGAAGAATAGTACTAATATGTTGATAAGATTTGAAAAGACATAGCACAACAAGAAATGTAATTAGTAAGGTACATCTAGGATAACAAGAGGCTTCCTGTAAAAACATAAACTGTTAAGGAAAATCAAGGAGAGAATTGATCCACCACTCAAATGAGAGAAAGTCATTGGCTAATGACCCCAGGAAAGTCAACTCTGTAATGTGGATTTTGCTCTTTCTTCACTGGAAGGGTCAACCGTGATAAAAGGGTTTACATCAGTAGCAAAGAGCTGAAAATTACCACTAGGTGACAGAAGAAAGAGATGGGGCTGTGCTCAGGTGAGTTAAATGACCTGAGATCAACAAGGCCGATGGAATTTATTTCATTTGGTTCAGGGCATAACTGAAGCACTTCCACTGCCATTAATAACTATCTTTAAGAACTGTGTGGAAGAGGTAAAGTTTTGAAAGACTGGAAATGCAAGAATAAGAGCTATCTTGAAAAGTAAAAAAAAGAGGAGGTGCAGAGTTATGGCCCAATCCATTTAATACAATTCTCAAACAGAGGAAGCAAATAGAAGATATGAAAGAAACGAGTTATAGGCAAATGGATTAATCAAGAACAAATCATTCCAAACCAACCTCATTTCCTTTTATGACAGGATAACAGGCATTGTGAATCACAGATGCTATGCAATTTGACATGAGTGAAGTTTGTCGTATGGTAAATGTTAGAGCAGATTTTCAAAAGTAATAGGAAAATGCAGCCTAAATTAATGTAAGCTTCTGCAGAACTAGCAAAAGAAACATTTTCAGTCTCTCAGGTAATCGTTGTCAAAATGGAAGACTACTTTTATTGCAGATATACAGGGGGTCTCTCCTGGCAAAAATCCTGTTCCAGGAGTTTGTTAAATGGCATAGACACTAGAATAGACATTATGCTTATTAAAGCTGACAATCTGACAAAGTTGAAAAGGGCTGCAAGCACATTAGAGGACAGGGCTAGAAATCAAAATTGTCCTGACAGATTGAAGCTACAGTTTGAACAAACATGGTGCTATTCAACAGGGACAAGTGCATGACACATCTCTGAGTCAGAAAGAAATAGAGAAATTGAGGGTGGAGAAAGTGGAGTGAGAGCAGTCCAATTAAAAGATTGGGAGTAACATGATGCATTTACTACAATATTTCAGTTCTGATCAGATGCAGAAGCAGATCACCACTTTTTGAGCTTTGCTATACACCACACAAACCTCTTGGAGCATATGAGACTAGATCCTTACCATGAAAGATGAGCCAGAAGACATGCTTTATTTGCATCCCAATGCACTGTAGATGCTAGTGGGCATTCAGGCTGCGGTGCTAGAAGAAAGTTAGTCCAAGGTGGAAATATCTGACACATGAGAAGTGTGAACATCGTGTGCTCAGCACCAGCTGTTTCATTCCACATGTTGGTTCCTCTTGTGACACACTACTCATTAAAGTACTCATAGCCTTAATGCATCACAAACTGACTATGAATCAGCTGTTGTGAATAAGACAAATGTGAAAGCAGGATGATGTGTTGTCTGAGGCAAATGAAGTAATCTTCTTCTATCTGGTAAGATCTCAGCAAGAGTATTGTACTCAGTTTTAGACCCGACTTTAACAGCTGGAGCAGTTTAGCCTAGAAAGATCAGAAGAAAGCCACAAGAAATATCTCTGATCTCAGAAGCATGAGTTGCAAGGAAAGATCTAGGGTTGTCTCCTTTAGAGAAGAAAAGGGTGAAATGGGAACCACTTTCATGCCCGACAAAAGCTGCTGCAAAGAGAAGGGGAACAAATTGACACCTGTGAGCACTGCAGAGGACACAATACAGATTACATGTACGAAAATCTGCCTAATCATATAGTTGAAAAAGCAGGAAGCAAGGAAGTCTTCAGCATCCACAACATAGGAAGGCTTTACAAACAGGTTAGACAAACATCCATCACACACCATTTAAATAAATTTCATCCTGCCTTAGGGAGGGAGATGGACTAGATAATCTCTTGAGATCATTACCAGAGTTATTTGTTTTTTTTTCTTTTTTTAACGTAAATAATAAAATTGCTCTTTCCATCTCCTTTCATCTTGTCTCCCTACCTTTTGAATCATTCGACTGACCTCCCATCTGCCATTCCATGTCATCTTTCTGATCTTGTCATTATCCACCCCAGCCTATGTCTCAGTTCCATCACTGCCTTTCTGCTTTTGGCACTGAACTTCTCCTGTGGCATTGCTTCTGATAGGAAATCCTTCCTTTTCCCATGTGCAATGCAATGTGCCTGGCTTCATTCAAATTCCTGCATACCAAAGTATTTACATGTAACTGCTGAATTGTACCTTTGTCCAGTTCCCCTACGCAGTTTATGTAGTGGATAAAACCAATAGTTTTGCAGTTAGCTTTTTATTTTCAGCACCTCTTTTTATCATTACTGACCAAGTAAACTCAGAAATTACCACCATTTTCCTTAAAATAGGATAATTCAGTGTATAATAGCACAGCAACAATGCAGAAGAGAAAAAACACAGTTAATCATTACAGAAGCTTAAATGGATTATCTTTCAAATCACAAAAGGCATCACTGGCGCTCTAATGTTAGGTCTGGATATAAGCAAAAATACAGTGCACGGAAACAAATCTGTATGGCTTTTTGTCAGATAGTGTATTGCTACATATACAAAAGAACAGATAATGATTACTACATACTTCTTTCCTGGCATTTCTGTTTTCCTCTGGTGCTTTGGGAGTGCTCAGCATAACCCATGGGCACAGAGAAGACTCCTACTGCCATCAGCTGCTTGGGCTGAGCTCCCAGACACCGGGCTGGCCCTGTAGCCTTTGCAATGTACTTCTGCTTTCCATTTTTCACACTGATGTAGGACGATAAACCACCTTGTCTTATAGAAAATTACTGTCTTCTCGAATTGCCATTATCGCTGTCATGGACTCTGCAAGGCCATTTTCCTTGTTCTGACTTTACACCCACCCAGCTGCCATCAGAGGCTGCATTTTCTTCAGATTCACACAGCAAAGCCAGAATTTATCTATGCACTGTCTATGTGCTCATAACCTACTACCTGAAGTAACCTCCAGAAGTTCACTGCAAAGCCTACCACCTTCCATTAGTTTGACATCAGCCAGCTGGCACAAGGGTCTGTTGGAAGGAAGGAAAAAAGGATTCAGTGGAGAAAACTAAGTTAATTTCTGTCTTTGTTGGAAGGAGAAGGGGTCTATAAGGTCTGGGATTTAAAAGCAAACTTGCCTTGTCTTGTATGTGATTAAGGAGCAGATGCACTGTTGACCTGATGCCAGTTTTACAATATATTTAATTTGTTAAAAGATTCATTGGTGACCTCTTTATATAAAATGTACCATCGTATCATAACATGGGCATCCCTATAAAGTAATTCTTCAAAAGAGAAATTCAGCTTACTTCAGCTTACTTCATTCAGGCAAAGTTAAAAAGTGACATTAAACTAAATTAGACCTCCAGTATTAAAGGCAGTTTCAACCCTCTTCAGTTTTCTATGAAGTAATTTTCACTGCCTTATACAAGTCCTTTTACATCTTAGTGCTCCAAGAAACTGTATTTTGAAAAAAAAAGTATGTTCCTTACATGAATATTTCTTTTCATAGAATCACAGAATCATAGAATAGTTAGGGTTGGAAAGGACCTTAAGATCATCTAGTTCCAACCCCCCCTCCCCCTAAACCATGCCACCCAAGGCTCTGTCCAACCTGGCCTTGAACACTGCCAGGGATGGAGCATTCACAACTTCCCTGG
>JANRGW010037790.1:0-26777 GCA_024733675.1 Psilopsiagon aymara
AAGTTTCCTCATGGAAAGGGGGCGGACGGGGCGAGGCGGTGCCCGGCCAGGCGCTGCCTATGGGCAGAAGGGGACCGGGAGGCGGCTCGGCGTGACACGGAGCGGAGACCCGGGGTAGGCGCTGAGGGGCGGCGGGTCCGCGGTGCCGGGCAGGTTGTTCGCGGAGAGCTCCCCGCGCAGCTCCGGTCCCTCCGCGCCCCTTGCAGCCCGGCCGCCTGCCTGACCTCCACCGGGTGCCGCTGGGGGCTGCGGAGACTCCCCCGCTCCCTCCGGGGCCAGCGCCCCCGCTCCGAGGCGGGGACAGGGGCCCCTTTGTGCCGGAGCCGTGCTGAGCCGCTTCCCACTCTGAAACCGGAGCCGCGGGCACTCGCAGCGCTGTGGCGGAGGGGGTAAAGCGGCTTCCCAGGACCCCTGGGGGAAGGGGCCTCGCTGGGGCCCAGGCTCGGGGGTCCGTGTTGCCGGTCCGTGCGCCGCGCTCAGCCCTGCCCTCGCTCGTCCCCTTGCCTGGCTGCCGACAGCGGTCCCGGTGTGAGAGGGGGGAGCAGGGCGTGGGGCAGGCGAAGGGGTGCTGCTTGCGGCCGTGTCAGCCGGGCCCTGGCGGGCTGCTGGGGTTACCGTGTCCTCTCCGGCCCGGGGCAGGAAAAAGCTGATAAACACGGAGGGTATTAGCGGGCCTGAACACTTGGTGCTTGAGGAGACAGGCTATGATTTGTCACCGTGTGCGGGAGGAGGGATCAGAGATATCTGCGAAGCTATTGATAAATGAAGTTAATATGGCCCAAATGCGTTAACCAGTTTCACCACTTTCCGTGCCAACTATGTGTGCTTCAGTTCTTCAGGCTTGTGGAAGGCTCAGCATGGTAGTGAGGGGGAGGTTAGCTGACCATCTCTTTACGCTTGCTCCTGGCCCTAGGATGTATCTGGCCTTCCTGTTTGCTTTCCTTACCCAACTGGTGCTTGCTGTCTCCTGAAGCAGGAGGTGAGCCTCTTTCCCCTTCAAATCAACCACTGGCCTCTCTCACACAGAGGAATTCCTGATACGGAGGTAATTGATTGCAGTACTGAACCCTGGCAGAGCCTCTCACTCCACCCTGGAATTCGCATGTCACCACGAAGTCCCTAAGCGTTGCGATGACTCAAGTCGCTCTGGGTGCGTAATGGGAGCAGAATGCACAACTGCAGCGTGTGGGCTAAAATGACAGGGTCCAGATACTCCTTGCTTCAGGTGTGAGCTGGTCTCGGGGTGGAGCCTGAGTAGAGCTTCTCCCCGTGCATTGCATAACTGCACACATTCTTTCGGGCAAGGATTCACCTTTCTGTGGAGTGTATAGTGTGCTCTGTGTGAGCCAGAGTCTGTTCTGCTTTGACAGTGTTTTGTGTTATTAATAGTATTTCACTAGAAGTTCCCTAAAATACATACTAGATTGTTCTTTGATTTGCAGCTTGGAACAGAATGAATGTGTGAGCTGGATCAGCTGCTTGCTGCTCTCGTCCTGTGCTCGCTGTATTGTATTGAATATTGGCTTTCTTTTCTATTTCTCTTCTGACCCATGAGTTTGAGCTTCCCTGGCTTGCCTGCACTTGTCCAAGTGAAGATTATTTTCTCCTTCTCAGGCTGTATAAAGCAGTAAATTCAATGTGTCAGCGGTGTATAGGCCTGAGAACAACTGTCCACCTGGAACTCCATTCTCAAACGTCAGTGAGTGAATAAGGATTGTGTGTAACTGAAGTGTGCCAAAATGCTGCAGGTCCTTGGCAGATTCTGTGTGTAATCAAGTCATAAAAGCCTGAAAATCGTATGGACCCAAATTAATTTATTTGCAGGACAATGGTGCTTTTAGTCATTATAGGTTATTATGGATTATACAAGAGCTAGCCTGTATCTTGTTAGGCTTTCTCTAAATGATCATGAGTTTCAACATAAATATATATACAGAGAGAGAAAGATCTTGGTTTAAAATGCAACAGTTCTGTCAGGTATATTTGCAATGTGACTGCTTTTAAGGGATGATAAACTAAGAACATGTTAGTCACTGTACTGGGGCAACATGAGCTTCTGTTAGAACTCATATCACCTAGCATGGCAAACACAGTATGTTCTTTTTTCTAACCATTTTAGATTATTCAGTTGTTGTTTGAACTGTTTGGTCTGTGTCATGGCTGACGTCCAGGGATTGAACTGGGGACCTGGAAAGCTGAAAGTATCTGCCTGTAGCCTGAGTGGAAAAAGCTATGCTCTTGATCAGAGAGCATTAATAAACTGCCTCTATTTCTGTCATCAGCTGATCAGTGATGTGTGAACTGGGCTGCTCTGGAGAGTTTGTGGGGGAATACCTAAACAATAGGAGAGCTGTATAAGCCCTTGGAGGGACTCTTATCTTTTTAAAGCAGACTTTCTGATCAGGCAGGCTATTTTAACACTAGTTACTCAGTGTGATGGGTGTAGAGGGGACTGTGTGACAGGGAACTGTGTCAGAAAGATTCATAAAAAAAGCCATAATTCATTAGTCTGAGGTCTTGGTGGGTGGGACAGAAAACAATGGCTATTGTATCTGTATGTTTTAATGAAGAATTTGGGATTTTGCCCTTTGAAGACTAATGAAAGAACTTTGTATCCTTAGAGCAGTTAAGTTGCTGTTTAAGAAGTAGCTTTTTGCCGCTGTGTTGTGGTATGGTGACCACTAATTTAGCATCCAAATTCACTCTGATTGTCTGGCCACAAGTTTTTCCAGCAGCACAAAGTGTAATGTCAATGCAATGCCAGTGGTGCATCCTCTGCTGTAATCATCCAGCTTTGTTTCAGTGATGGGTGTATTAGTTTCACGTTTCTTCAAGCTGAAATGTGGGCTGAAGCCAGGCACTGCCATGAGGCACTATGTGTGACTGGCATCTTAATCATACTTGAGTCTTCAGTGGTTTCTCCTCACTGTGAATGGCACGATGGGAAAGAGCCTTTCAGACTTGGGATAGTCGGAATCTGTGCATTAAATCTAGTGGCTGTCACTGGGCATTGTAGTTTGTTGAAGAGGTATGTGAGAGATCTCCATGGTACCGGGGGGGGCTGGATCCAGAGGCATTAGGCTTGTGTGGGCTTTCATGTTCTTTGTATGTGGCTGTGGTGGGGCTCTGTTTATTGCCACCTGTCAGTAAGTTTTTCCAGGTTAGGGGAGTTAGAATTGCTGCAGGCAACCCACAACTAAGTGTTAGCATATCTTCAGCCTCCTCAGCTCTTGTCCATGCCATGAGCTTGCCCAGGCTGTGTCTCTTCTGTTTGCAGGAAGATATGGTAGTTGCCTCCGGGGTTGTTGGGGACATGGTCAGTGTTTTCACTTGCCTGTTGGCAGTAACTTCCTCCTCTCCTTAGCATCCCTGCTGCTAAGCCAAACCTCTCCTGCTCCTGGGAAGGCTGAGGTGTATCAGCTACTGTTAAATAAAGCTCTGAAGCAGGCTTGTGCCTGTCCCTGACAAGGGCAAGAAGCTTCATGGAGGATTGGGAGAATATGCAGCATATTTCACTTCTTGGATGATTCTAGATGTTTATTTTTGTTTCTTGGTGTTTTCCGTCAGCTCTTTCTTGTACTGGGACTGCTGACTTGTGTGAAAGCCCAATGCTGACTCCAGCAGCAATGCAAGTAAAAACCTAGAGTTTTGAGCTGTGGGACAGGAGCTACTTCAGGAAGCCACTGGGAAGAAATAAACTCCACTGTATTGCTCTGTTTGTGCTTTCTGGTTTGAAAACAGCCTGTTAGTGTTCTTTTCTTACATGTCAGGTTGAGTTCCAAGGATCAGAAACTGAGATCATTGCTTTGGGCAATGGGCTGAGAAAGCAAATGACATTCTAGTGACGCAGAACAGTTAAAATCTGTGAAGTCTGCCCTTTGGGCTGACTGTCCCATTTGCTTGTGTTCTTTTGGGGTCTTGCTGATACGAAGTAATTTTTATTAATAGTTCTGTTCTTCAAGCTGAGGTCCAAAAAACTTACTTGAAGAGGCACTCCTGCAACCAAAGAGCAGATTCTGTGCAAATAGTATGAAGGAGATAAAATTTGCTCCATGACATTCAGGATAATGAACTTCAAGAAGAATGCACAAAATAGGATTCTGCATAGTGCAAGCCAGTTCCTAACGCTGCCCTGCTTCACCCTTGTTATCTTCTGACATGGGAAAAATGTCAGAAAGGCACATGAGTAGGAATGTAGAGTACCTACAAAGTGAATCTACCAAACATCTTGAACCAGGAGATGCTATGAAGGGAATTGAAGTTACTGAATGCTCAGTCCACAGAGTAAACGCGTTCTTTGTACATGTGTGGTTCCATAAAAGACTGTGGAATGACTCTGTGTAAAAGCTGGTCTATGGTTCTGCCAGTTTGTGGTACTGAAGCCTGTCTTACAGTTGTTCTTTATGTTGTTTGGATTTTCCTGTGAGGAAGCAGTTGAGTAAACCTGGCTATAGTGAACAAAGAGCCTTGCCATTGGAGTGGAGGGACTGACACAACATGAAACAGAAGCACTGGGTATGATGCTTTACCTCATTCTTCTCCTTTACCATAAGAGCTATTCTAGCACTCAAGCTCATCTTCTTCATCTCTTGCTTTAAAAAGTTGGTTGTACTCCCATGTTTGGGATTCAGAACTGTGAAGGGAACTTGAGGAACTTCAGGAATGTTTTGATGATGATCTTTCAGGTTCTTGTCTTCATTATGTGAATATCTGGAAGCAAAGTATTCACATAATAAACAGCTTTACTAAATTAGCTTTTATAAGTAAAAGCAGAAATGTGTTTGATGTAACGAGAGATAAAGAAATGGAGTACTTCAAATTCATTTGCCATATGTTTGCCACACTTGGTCTGAATGACAAAATACTATCTGTCATTCCCCCTTCCTCAAAAGACAGCTAATGGGAAAGAGCTATAGGTACAGTGAAGATAGAAGCTTCACAATAGCAGCTGGGTAGAAAAACCCACTGATTTCCAAATGGGAAGAAGGGGCAGAGAGGGCTGATTAGAGACATCTGATTACTGTGCAATCTGGTGAAACAAGAAACACCCAAAAGCTGAGTGTTAGGATGGAGCTGACTGGCTTGTGGCGGCTATAAAAGCTGTTTGATTGTATTGATTGCAGGCTGCTTCCTTAAGGCTTCTTAATGCATTCAAGTAAACTCGATCCCTGCTCTGGGGTTTGCAGAGTGATTCAATCACAGAAGGAGAATATTCCATTGACAGGGACTTACAAGAGTTTGCGCCCCCCCTGTTCCCAACCACAGGGAACATCCCCAATCACCACTTTCTGTTGCTTTTTCTTTGCTCAGAGCTGGATGAAGCTGTGGCATTTTGTTCTCTTTGGATCACTGCTGTTTGCATAAATATCTGAACAAAACCTCTTCACTCAATTGGGAATTGGGTGGCCTGTCTCAGCCTGCTATTGTGATGAGTTACCTTTAACAAGTTATAGGCAACTGGGTTCCAGGATGGACTGTTGTTCTTGTCAGTTATGTTACCAGGTGAAATGTACGTAAAATCCTTGGAAAACTGTCTGCATTCAGTGCAGATTGGGACTGCTGAGGAGGGGTATACGAGCTTTGGCTGGAGCTTCGAATACCTGTTTACTAATGATTTGGGAAGAAACAGCTTCCAGTTCTTAGGAGTCCCTTCTGCTTAAAAGGGAGGTGCTGATTGCATGTATTTGCTGGCAAGAGAGGTGTTTGTTTGCAGAGGCTGATGCAGCAGGGTAGGATGAAGTACCCAGCACGTGAAGCAAACAAGTGAAGAGGCTCAGGGAGTGGGACAGCAGAGATTACAGGTTCTCACCATCTACACAGCTTAAAACCTTGCCCTGGGAGAGCGGTAAGGCAGGGAGTGTGAGAACTGGGAAGTGGGCATGCAGACTGATGTGTGGAACAGGAGCTAGACTATTCACAGCAGTGAGAGAGTAGGCTGGTGTTTTGCTGTTCCTGGTAACTTGCATGTGTCCTTTATTAAGCTACCCACTGCTATTTGTAGCTGCCTGTTAAATACATAGACACAGCATACATGTCAAGATTATTATGGCAACTGTCTTAAACATACAGAATGAATATGGCCTGTTGCCCTGTTAGAGTATGGTACCTTATGGTCCAACACTGATTTCCTCCTTCTTTTAGCTCTGTGGATACTTGAGATTATAATCGATTTCTTCATAGGCAGAACAACTGGGGGAAAAACAAACAGACCTTGACAGCCCAATACATTCCTTCATTAACACTGCCTCATATTGTTGGGTTAAGCAGCAGTCTGTGTTCCTGTCGTACTGAAGCTCTACATCATTGGAAAAGCAAACAGGATTTCTTCTTATCTTGTGAAACAATTTCAGCCTGATGAAGTTATGTCAGTCAGGAATCTTAACCTTTAGAGCAGCAGCAATGTGCTGGTAGAGCCTGGCCTGTAGCCTTGGCCTCTGGGAACCTGACAAGGAATAGCTGCTAAATGTGGAAAGAATTTAATTCTGAATGAACATATTGAGAGCAACTTGGCGTTATAGACAGGGAGATGTCTGCCTACAGTACATTAGCTTGGTCTGAATGTGAAGAAGACCAATATAAAGAAGCTGTGGTCTGAAATGAGAGAATTATAAAGCAGGACATAGGCTGTGGATGTCAGCCCTTTAAGTTGAACAGGATCTTGCCTGTATTTTAGTACTTCACCATAATCATGGAGAATTTTGCTAGCAGGCAGAAGCATGATCTCTAGAGAATCACTGTATGGGAGACAGGCTTGCACGTAGCTGAAGTGACCTTTGTGTGCAGTTGCTTTTCAGCCTGGTGTCCCTCTGACCTCTCCCTGGCTGGAGAGATCAGCTGAAGTCTTGCTTGAAACTGCCTTTGACAGCCCTGGCAGGCTTCAGTCCTTAGGGAGCAGCTGGGAAGCACTGGCTTCTAGTCCCTTTCCCAGTCAGGTGACTCTACCAAGGGTGTGACCAGAGCATAAGATAAACATCTCTAAAGGAAGTTTTGGGGAATCATCGCATTGCTTGGCATCCTATCTAGCTACAGAGAAGAACCAGCCCCTCTTCAGAAGGGTGAGAGCACCTGTAAATATCAGACCTCTTCTGTAATGGCAGTGGAGAGCATATTACTGGACATCATCAATAATCACTGGTTCAGAGCTATCGAATGTGCGCCTCCAGAGATGGTGAGGTTGGAAAGGACATCCCATCTCATGCCCCATTTTTGTTCTCTCCATCTTCCTAGCTCTGCTCTACCAGCAGCAGTCCAGTTCACTCCACTGCTGGAGTCATGCAGAACCTCCCAGCTCCAGCTCTCTGGAGCTCTCTCATTCCATTCTGACAGGTACAGGAAAAAAAATCCCCAAGGGTTTTCATGCTGTTGCTCTGTAAGGGGCGGGGGCTGTCATCCCTTTGTGTGTTTGTGGTGTTCAGATTGAAATGGTTATCTGTAGCCTGCACCAGAAGCACCCTGGAGTAAAAACACCCTCACCACTGCCTGCTATACAGAAAAATGACTCTGGGAGTCAAACAAACTGGCTGCAGAAATCTCACACTGGTTCCTTGTGTTAGCTGTTGCCTTGATGTGGAAATAATAGCAGCCCAGTCCCAATTTAAGCTCTTAGCTTGGCTTTAACACCTATATAGAAATTGGTCCATAATAAAAATAGGCCCTTACCAAAACCTCAGCTACTGTTCCTGAATAAATATAACTCCACTTGTTCCTACATGTGTCTGCATCCAGCATTTGCTGTTGCACTTGGGAAAGGGGATAGGAGTTGGGCAGGAAGTTGCATTGGGTGCAGTGTACAAGCTCTGTTCCTGTGGATGAATTCCTGCAGGGCTGCATGCTCCAGCCCTTGGAGCATTTATGGAGTTCAGAGGCTTGTTCTTGGCGAACTTGGTAAAACAGTTGCTTAAAAGGAGTCTCGGGAGGCAGTCAAGCAATGGACAGAAGTGATGCCTTGGGCATTTGGAAGCTGGAATTATTGGAGTGTGGTGTAGGGGGAAGAGGATCTCTGTGGTTTATGTGCCTTAGGAAAAGGTTTCTGAAGTGAAGAGTGATTATTACTATTGGGTCTAGAAGTTTTATTTGTGGATGAGATGCTGTCATATTCATGTTGTGCAAGCAGATTACCTTGTAGTGTGTTGCCAGCTTCACACACATTTTGAATGGGAAGGTTTGTTTTGAATGACACGTAGGTCTGAGGGCAGGGATGTGTGCTCAAAGATCTGTGACTGACTGGAGCAGGGGTGAGATTAACAACATGGTTAAAGGTGGAAACGGCTCTGCCATGACAAGCCTTGTGGCACTTCCCTGTGTGGAGCTTGGTACCAGTGAAGCAGTTCTGAGCCATTCTGCAGCTGAAGACCAAGAGCCATTCTTTGATAACAGGGAGTTGATAGCAGGTGTGGCCTAATAACTATGTTGGTCATAAGTGAGGGAAGGTATTTGGGGGAAGGAGGGAATACCTTCCTAACTCTACCAGCAGGAAGGGTTGTAGCTTTGCAGAAGCCTTATTTGCATGGTTCAGTTTGTCTGCCTGATGTTCTGGTTGCAGTGGTGCCTGTGATACCCTTGTCCATAATCCTGCAGAGGTGTGAAGTTAATAAATGCATAGCCACTCTCTCCTTCCTTCAGAGAGCTTGTCTTGAAGGAGCTGCAGTGAGGTCTCAAGGAGCTCTTAACTGTGAGAGCCAAAAGAGGAAAGTGGGAAGGTAGGGATAAACATTCCTTTGCCCTGTAAATATGATTTGCTAGATAGCCTCCTATTAGCAGAGGTGGCAGCAGCATCAGAATGAGTCTTTTATGTGGTGCTGACTCACATATAGCTCTAGTTTACCCAGTAGAACTTCAGCTGTATGCTTATACAGTCTAGGCTCTGCCAGCCATCCTGAGTCATGTGGTGGCTCTCGCAATCATAGAGTCATAGAATGGTTTGGGTTGGAAGGGATCACCTAGTTCCAACTCCCCACCATGCACAGGGACACCTTCCCCTGGACCAGGTTGCTCAAAGCCCTGTCCAACCTGGCCTTGCTGTATCCACAAGGTAACCCTGTCATCTGTGCTGCAAAGCAGCCTCCAGGCTCTGGCGTCTGTAACTCAAATAATTGCTTTTCCTGGCAAACCCAGCTTTTCCTTGGTCTCAAGCTCTTGGTGGCTCACAGCACATACGGTGTTTTGGAAATAACTAGACACGAAGGGGTGGAATGACAATCTATTTGCTCTTCTAGGGCTCAGGGTGACAGCAGCAGCTGTTATTCAGCTCCTGTGTGCAGTACCAAGTACTTCCCCATGTCTGCATGCGGTTCCAATTTGGTCTGCTGATGGACACAGGCTCATGGAGTATGTGAAGTCCAGGAAAAGCCTGGCAGAAAAGGGTCCTCCTCCTTCTTCGGCCTTTTTGCTTCCACCAGGCTAGATTTTCCTGCACTTGCATAAGGTCTATACAACCACTGTGGAACTATGTATTTAACTGGCTGCTACTGAGGTCATGGAGATTAGCCTGCAGAAATATTAGACTACTTCATTGTATTCCCTCACCTAACTCCTGTGCTGATGATTGCAGGACAGCCTTAAGCTGTGGGATACTCTGCCACACAATACTGTGGATGCTGAAACCTCCTGTGGGTTCAAAAGCACATTGAAGAAATGAATGGAAGAGAACTCCATTGAGTGTTGCTAAATTCATAGGTGCCACATCCAGCCCGGGAAGGTCCTGTCAACAAATGGTTAGAGGCTTGGAGAGCATGCAGGGAGGCAGCATGTATGCTTGCTCTGTCCTCAAAGCAAGGGAAGGTATCTGCTTTTGGCTGTGTCTGCAGAGGCTATGAGAGCCCTTAGTCTGATCCAGCACAGCTACTGTTATTTTTCAGAGCCTGATGATCTTAGTGATAATAAATCCAGTTATTTGGGTTTGGAACTCCTGAGGAGTATGGCTCAAATTTGAATGTGGAAACTGCAGAAAGAACAGATCCAGAGGGGTTTCTTTGGCCTTCTGCTCATCTGTCCCTCAAGTGAACAAGCACTCTGTGATTCACAGCAGCTTTCCACATTTACCCCCAAATCCGAGCACTGCGTCGTCAGCCTGAACTGGAAACCAGAGATGGAAGGCATGTTTGTGATTCACTGCTTCCTGATAAAGTGGGGATGGGGGTCTGGCATGGAAAAACTGATACAGCCTTCCCATCTCATACCCATTGATCTGTGTCTTCACTGGCAGGAGGAAAGAAGGGGTCTGGGGCAGTTCGAACTCTACTTTTTACAGTGGTGTTAGTGAACGGGTTTCAATCCTGGCAATTTGAGGAATGTGGAGTCTGGTTTATTGGGGGCCACTGGGAAGTCTTAGAAGGTTTGTGATGAGCTATAACCTTTTATCCAGTAACTTGGATCATCCTTAAGTGTCCCAACTCTTTTCCCCCCTCCCCAACCCTTCCTTGCCAAAGGTCACTAGTCTGCAGTACCCCAGTCTGCTTTTCTTTACCTCTTCCACTTTCCCTACCTTCTTTCACTTCTCTTTCAGAATGGGCCTAATGTCTGACTAAAAATCCTCCTTCCAGGTTTTGCAGTTTCTGCTCTCAGCTGTATTAGCTCTCAGCTGCCAACATCTCCGGCCACAGCCAAGTGGATGTTGCTGACTGAGAAGAAGGGAGTTTTGCTTGTCTGGTTTTTAAACAAATAGACTTTTAACATTGAAGTAAATCTTCAGGGAAGTGAATGTGAGGTAAACAAAAATGCCTCTTTCTGCTCTTGCTTCCCTTATCCTCTGCAGGCCTTTTACTTCCCTTTCCTCTGTAGAAAGCTACCTATATCATAAGGGCAAAACATTTCTAAGAGGCTGATGGGCACAGCTTACAGAACCCAAGGGACAAAGGAAGCTCTGCTGGTTGAGAGCTGCATCCTACCAGGGCAGTGCTAGGTGCTCTGATCTTAAAAGGACTCTAGACCAGAGTATGCATTCTAGTGAGTTTTGGTTTTGTTTCTTAAATGTAGTGTTATTAAGGCCTTTGTCTTGAATACAAATCCTCTTCCTCTTTAGTAGAAAGAAACTGGAGAAAGTGCATGTGTCTGTCCTTCCCTTTTCCTTCCAAAGCCAGCCATGTGCAAAAGGGTGCACAGCAGTGAGTGGAGGTGGTGGGGTTGCTAAGCTGGGCACCATGCAGTGAGGGGGGGACCAAGCCCCATGTATGGTGCCTGGGGAGCGCTTATTTTCAGCTTTTCTGGCCCAGGCTGTCCCTTTGCTCAGCTGTTGCGATGGTACCTTTCCTGCACAGTGCTGTCATGCCGCCCCAGTGTTTCTATTTTCACTCTCTCTGGGGTTAGATCTTGTGACACAAGGATTTGGCATCTCTCCTACGTGCTGGAACGTGGCATCTTGGGAGGCACAGTGGCTGCAGCTGCTATATCAGAGGGTGGCCCTCCTAGTAGCTGGCAGAAGGGGGACACCCCTAGGGTTGTGATGCATCAGACCAGGCAGCACCCCTGCAGAGCAGCAGCAGGGTCTAATCATGCTCATCTTTGTGTCTTTCAGCCTTTTTGAGGGAATTTGAAGAGTCTGGGACATCCTTGCTAGCTGCCCACCGCTTCCCTGCGGCATCTCACTTTCAGCTTTCAGGTATGTACTTACTGGAGCCAGGAGGCATGTATGATAGCTTTGCAGCCTACTGACAAGTCGTGGTGGGGAGGGAGGACAGGGAGAGCTGGTGGCATGGGTGGAGGTATTTTTCAGGTTTCAAGGTTCATGCTCTTGAATGTCACGTCCCATTTAACAGCTTGCTTCAGTGACTGGAATTCAGCCTTCGGGAGGAACCCGGAGGAACAGCATTAATGTACTTCTGACACTGGCCATGAGATGAGACTGCTCAAACAGAGCCAAACTGTTTCCAGAAGAAATGCAGGAAATCCCTGCGTTCTGTTCTGGGATGCTTCATGGTGTGGCTCATGTCACTGAGAAGGGTTTGTGGGAGGTGGGAGATGTGGACTCTCAACCTGATCTTCATCTCTGCTTGTTCTCTTTGGGCTGGCAGAATGAGCAGATACCTCTCTGGGGTGTGAGGGAAGCTTTTTATAACTAGGAATGTGCAAGAGGAGAAGTGGCAGCAAAGGACATCTCTGCTGCATTAACCCAGCACTGCCTAGAATGGCTTTGCATGCAGGTGACTGGGCTGGGGCCTTTTTCCAATACTCCCTCTCTCATTCCTGTACAAAAGCAACCCTGAAGCTCTCTGTGAGGAATCCATAATGATGCACCATTTCAGGAACAAACTGGCAGTGCAGCCTAGCACAGTTCTGAGACAACAAAGGATGAGATGAACCTCTTACATTCTAGCCTACACTTTGAGCCTAATAGAATCTCAGAATCAACCAGGTTGGGAAGATCATCAGGTCCAATATTACCCCAGGACTGCCAAGAGCACCACTAAACCATGTCACGGAAGAGAGTTAAGGAAAACCCCAGCTCTCCAGGGCCATTTCTGGGAAGCAGTGCTGCTGGGGAACCACCATGTGTGCTGCAGGGCCCTTTGCCTGGGTATGCCCCAGCATGTTTCTATAGCTCTGTTGAAGCCCAGCTCAGCTGGTGGGCAGCTTATAGGGCTCCTCCCCATTCAAGACATGCCAGCCTGCTGACTGCTCAGCCTTGTTTTCTCCAGTCAGTAGTTGTAATCCTGTAATCCTGAGTCACACCGGGAAGCCGGAGTCCTCTCCATTGACAGAAGAATTACTTAGTCTTTCAAGGCAGACTTTAATAGCTTTAGCCACCTCACTTTGTGTAGCTTTTGCTACTCTCTTGAGGGCCTTGGTTAAGAAAGGAATCTCTGCAGATGTCTGGTGCTGCTGAGGGATTCACCACCCTCCCCACTGCTGGATGCACCAGCATCTCCAGTGTCTGTACAGCTGAGATTTGGCAAGATTGTCTTCTACACCATCCTTTCCCAATATGCAGGGAGGGAAAGGGCAGGTCCAGTCCTGGGCATCGCTGCTGGATCTAGCAGTGTGCTGCTGGAGGTGCAGTGGTGCCAGTAGTTGCCTGCAGGGCAGTAAGCTGGGCTCCTCCAGCTCCAGAGGTCATGGAGAGCTGCGCTCTCTGCCAGGGCTCAGCCTGTGCTACGTTAGAAATCACTTTTGTCTCTTCTCAGCTTAACTGAAATCTGCAAAGATTCTCTGCTGCAAGAAAACGGGGGTGATGTCATCAGAAGATGATGCTGGTGGGGAGGCTCCTGGGGGCAGCTTCTGGGAGGTAAGGAAAGGCAATCAGAGTCGGAGTGGAGGGAGGAATGTTTTCTGACCTCCCACCAGTTAGAGGAGTTAGAGGGTTGAGATTCAAGTTCCTGGGTGACGTGGTGTTCCTTGGGAGTGGGAGGGAGGAACTGTGGGGAGGTTTAGGAACACAGTGTGTTACTGCAGGAAAGAGGTGACCCTTTCCTCCACGGATGCTGTGGAGTGGTAGTTCCTTGATCAGCTGACACTGATCTGAACGGGGAGAGAGGCAAGCAAAGCATCTTGTTGTCTTCTCTCCACTGCTGTGCCTGCCTGAGAGAGTGCCAGAGGAGGGTCTGAGTTCAGCTGCTGTGCTCCCTGCCCATGCAGTGACTGAAACTACTGCTGTCTGCTCTGAAGGAACGTGGAAGTGAGTACAGGGTAAATGTTGATGCTCTGTGACATTTTAGGCTGGAAACTACAGGCGGACAGTGAAGCGTGTGGATGATGGGTACCGGCTCTGCAATGACTTAATCTCCTGCTTCCAAGAGCGAGCCAAGATTGAGAAGAACTATGCCCAGCAGCTAACAGAGTGGTCCCGTAAGTGGAGGACCACGGTGGAGAAAGGTAAAGCTGACAGGTTGGACTGGGAGCGGGATGCAGTCATTGCACTCTCTTCCTTCAGTGTTATCTCTTACTGAGGTGATGCTGTTTCCTTGGGGGATGGGCTTCCCTTCTCCAGGAAGAGCGTGACTTTCTTGGGTGTCTGTGTGTGTATTTTTGTAGCTAGTCCTGATTCTCTTGGAGAGGTGTTCTCTGTTTTGCCAGGTATTGGGGTACAAACCCCCCCCCCAGGAGTATCTATTTCTTTAGTTTGGGCAGGCCAAGTCTTAAGCTGCAGATTTCCCCTTTTAAGTATGGCTTGGCTGTCTTGCTGCCTCCTCCTCCAGAGGCAGAGTAGCTCTTATGCTGGGATGTAGTGGCAGTGGGCTGAAACTGATAGCATCTCCCAAAGAAATGGGAAACAGTGGGACAGATGCCACAAAGGACCTGCTGGTCTTAGAAGCAGAAGCTGGCCTCATAGTGCTGTAACCTATCCTGAAGCTCAGGCTGGAAGCCTTCTCCTGACCAACACCATGTGGAAAAGCTAAGCCTGACCAAAAGTAGTAGCAGTCAGCTGTAACAGCCAATCTAGATGCTGCCTGTTGGAACTGTGTGCAGACCAGTCAATGCTGTCTCGTGTGATGTAGGAGAGTTAAGGAAGTGACTCCATACTGATGCATTTGTGTAGGAGGGGAAGAATCTGCGTTCTCTTCTGTAGGCAGGTGGTGTAAGAGCCCTTCTGGTGCTTGTTCCTGCAGGTCCCCAGTATGGAACTCTGGAGAAGGCCTGGCATGCCTTCCTGACAGCTGCAGACAAACTGAGTGAAATCCACTTGGCTGTCCGGAACCACCTGGCTGGGAAAGACTCGGATAAGATCAAGGCCTGGCAGAAGGAGGCCTACCACAAGCAGATGATTGGAGGCTTCAAGGAGACAAAGGAGGCAGAGGATGGATTCCGCAAGGCCCAGAAACCATGGGTGAAGAAGATGAAAGATGTGAGCAGAGTGTGAATGAGGAAGGAGGAATAAGGGCAGTTGATGTGGCTGCCTACTGTGGGAGCCACTGGGAAAACTGGGTTTAGCCAGAGTTGCAGAGAATGCCAGAAAGAGGGATGTCTTCATAGAATGGTTTGGGTTGGAAGAATCCTAAAGATCATCCAGTTCCACCTGCCTGCCATGGGCAGGGAAGCTTTGCACCTTGGCCATGTTGCCCAAGGCTCCCTCCCACCTGGCCTTGAACACTGCCAGGGATGAGGCATTTACCACTGCTTTGGTCAGCCAGTGCCTCACCACCCTCACGTTAAAGAACTTCTTCCTTAGATCTAACTTGAACTTCCCCTGTTTAAGTTTAAACCCATTACCCCTTGTCCTATCACTACAGTCCCTCTCCAGCATCCTTGATGGTCTCTTGTTCTTCGTGGGTTTATAGCTTTCTTATGTGGGAAGACTTTGGTAGCAGGTTCTGTATTCAGTGAGCACTGAAAAAGAGTTCATTTGGAGGTACCTCTTCCCTTTGGAGCATGGTCTAGTAAATGCCAAGTAGGCATTCCTGTTACATAGTCCTGAAATGACTGCTGCCAGCACTAACAAATGTTAACATGCCCTCTCTGAGTAATGGAGTATCAATGTGGTCAAGGCTCATGGCTGTCTCTGCATCCTCCTCCTACATACAGGTGGAGACATCGAAGAAAAACTATCATGCAGCCCGGAAGGAGGAGAAAACAGCCCATACAAGGGAGAACCATGCCAAGGCAGACTCCTCTGTCTCACAGGAACAGCTACGCAAGTTGCGGGACCGTGTGGAGAAGTGCACTCAGGAGGCTGAGAAGGTGAGTGAGTGGTGGTGTGTGGATGTGGGTCACAAGGATATTCCTCAAGGAAGACACACTGGTGGTAATGTCACTCAGAGAAATGACTCCTGCTGAAGCCTGTAGGAAGGGGTGAGATCCCACTGTGTTGTTTTAGTGAGTAAGACTGAGACTTAATAAGGCCAAGTTCTCTCTGTCTTTGGTGTTGGGGAAGATATAATTTATAAGTAAATAAAGTAAGGGATTTGATGGGTGAGAGCTGCAGAGCTAAAGTTTGTACTACCAAAAGTGGCTGTTTTGTCTGTCCACAAGAGTGAAAGTGTGGAAGGTCCTCTATGGAGGAGGGTGGCAAAGAACAACAAGGAACTTGCAAGAGCATTAAGAGAGCAATGGGCTGGGATAGCAGCTTTGGGGTTTCCTCTTTCTATGGTGTATTTGTTCAGCAGTGCAGGGGGAAAAACAGCCTTGTCAGTTCTAAGGCAGAGCAGGGTGACATCGAGGCACACGTCTCACTACTGCTGTCCTCCTGGGTTAATACAGTGCAAGGATCAATATGAGAAGATGCTGGAAGAGCTGAACCGTTACAATCCCCGCTACATGGAGGACATGGAGCAAGTGTTTGAGGGCTGCCAGGAAGCAGAGAGCAAGCGGCTGTGCTTTTTTAAGGAGATGTTACTGAATCTGCACCAACATCTCAACCTCTCCACAAATGAAAGGTACCAGCCCTGCCACAGGAGGGAATTCTGCCATCCTGGGGTGCCCGAGGCTCTGGTGAGGGGTGCCAGTTCTGGTCTCTGGGAAGTGGAGCTGCCGGCTTGCATTTGCCAGGTTGCTCTCCTTTCCCTTCCAAGTGTGTCTTGGAACTGGCATTTGGTTCCATGACACTGACCAGTGCTGGTGGCTGGTCTCAGACAGTGCCAGGCTCCTCAGAGAGGATTCCTTCTGCTTCTGGACTCTTCCCCTTTCACTGCTACTGTGGGTGTGCGTCTATGCTATGAAACGCCCCCATGTTGCTGTATGTAATCCCAGCCTTGAGGGATGCGGCTCTGTTGCCTTCTAGTATCTATAGTTGTTACACCCATTCTGCCCTGAGTAAAGAGGCCTTTTGTGAGATAATGATAACCATAAGCCCACAAGTTGCCCTTCAGTAGGGATTACCCAGGGGAAATGAGTGCCGACAAAAATCTTTTGTGCTTCTGTACTTTTAAAGTGGAAGCAACAAATCTGAGCCACCTCCCTGTCTGTGTGCAAGAATGTGCCAGGCTCTTTCAGTAATCACTTGATGATGTTAACCACTGCCACACCAAACGAGCCTATCCTGCTTGCCACGCCAGCTCCCCTGTAAGGGTGGCTCAGAACAGGTGCTGCTCCAGCGTCCTTAATTCTGTGGGATTTTGGATGCTCTGAATTGTGCATGAGGTTACGCTCTTCCTTCCTATTTGGCTTTTGGGAAGCATAGGGATGTGGTTATTGGTGGTTCTGTCTGTTCCTGCTCATAGCTTTCATGCGTTGTATCGAGATCTTTACCAAGTCATCATGGCTGCGGACAACCAGGAGGACCTCAAGTGGTGGCGCAACACTCATGGACCAGGCATGGCGATGAACTGGCCTCAGTTTGAGGTGATGCACTGTTCTAAAGTGTATTTTTACATGTTATTTACATGTTACATGTATTTTTATGTTTCTAAACATTCAGCTGCTTTACTGGAATTGGGGGGGGGGCATTGCTGCTGTGTTGGAAAGAGCACATCTTGGCTTGGCAGGATCGGGATGTTGGGCTCTTGTTGTGTTGCAAGCTCTCTGGTGCCCCAAGTGATGCATGCAGCCCTGCCAAGGTGCCAGCACTCCAGCCATCCAGCTGCAAGGTCAGGGAACAGCACTTGGTGTTTAGGGCTTTGAAGCAAGATCCTGTTGTAATTTTCTCATGGGCCTCTTGTTGCACGTTGGGATTCAATGGGAGTGAGCCTGCAATGGCAGCAAGGCCATGTGGCTGACACAGCTGAAGCATGACCTGATGTTCTGTCCTTCTGTACTGGTCAGAAAAGATGCACGGAGCTTTTGTATTAGAGTGGCTTGATGGAATTACTGCTTTTCCCTGAGCAGGAATGGTCCCTCGAAAGCCAACGGCCCATCACCAAGAAGGAAAAGAGTGGAAAGATGGCTGATGATGTTACCCTGACCAGCATTCTGCCAACACGGGATGGGGTTGTCTCACAGACTCCTCTGCAGATAAGGCAAAGGTAAGGGCTAAAATCCAGGGTATGTCAGGTTAAGAGGAGTACCTGCCTAGGATCATGGATGGGCTGGATTGGTAGGAGTGATCTCTTCAACTTCTTGTCTCCTGCCCATCCCACTTTAGAAAAGACAGCGTAGAAAAGTGGCTTTAAGGTAGCCGCCTTCTTTTTGTCTAGTGTGTGCTGCCTCCCAGTGCATACTTGTCCCTTGGCGTGGTGCTGAGCACTGCCTGACAAGTATAGCTGCTTCCCTTGCCAGGAAACAAGCTGGAGAATAGGGAGAGGCTGAAGAGGCTCCACATGTCCTACAGCTCCAGCAGCCATCCTGCTTTAAAATGTGAACTCAACTGGCCAGAAAGGAGTGGGGATATAGAGATGTCTCAAGGCCACTACTGTATTTCACAGTCTGTTGGATTCAGGGGCCCTATTTGCCAATCTGCAGGTTTTCCTATCAAGAGGAGCAGAACAGCCTCTTCTATGACAGCCTGAGGGCACCCGTCCATGTGAAGTTAGTATGGACATAGCCATTTCAGGGGTTTTTGGGTTCCAGGTGCCTGTCCTCTGCTGCTCTTCCCCTCTGCTCTTGTTGCTGACTTGGAAAACAGCATTTCAGACACCCCTTTGGGAAGGGAGACATGGTTTTTCCTGTCTTATTCTTGGCTGGAATGACTCTGGACATAGCTGGGCTCTCCAGTTAGGACTGGCCTTCCTTGTGTGAGAGGGTCTGCTAGAAGAGGATGAGGTTACAGTGTGCATGTGTGAAAATACCTTGGGAATGGGTTACTCTCCTGCTCCTTCCGGGCTCTAATGCTGCCATGCTTTCAACCAGATCTAGGATCTCTTGGGATCTCTCCTCCCTGTTCACCTGCATTTGGCTGCTGGGGCTCTTGCACCTTGTTCTGTAGCACAGTAGTCTTGGTGGGGGCAGTGAGGGTGGTGCATGGTTCAGAAGGAGGTGGGTGAGAGCTGATTCTACTCACATCCATCTTGTCCCCTCTCTCCTTCCACACGCAAAGCGGAGGGAAGGAAGACATTTCGGAGTGGTCAGATGAGGACACTCCCAAGAAGTGCCTAGATGCCAGTGAGCAGGAGGAAGACATAAAGGTACCAGGTGTACGGGTACGAGCGCTCTATGATTACACAGGACAGGAGTCTGATGAGCTGAGCTTTAAAGCAGGTACAGAAGCACTAACCTCTTACTAACATTACACTGTCCTCACTTGGGCTGACTGAATGATCTTGAAACACTCTCTAAGAACTGGATGTCTCCTAGAAAACTGAGACTCTTTTCCTGGCCTGACCTGTTGCCGGCTCTTCTGAGGTGGATGATGCACTCGGAAGTCCTCTTGTCTTAGTTCTAAGACTAAGAGACAATGAGGCCATCTAAAAAGAGACTGCCTTGGTCACAGTGTAGGGACAGCAGACCCCAAATGGGTAAAATGGATCCTTCCTGCCTCCTCTCAAGGCATTTATTCTGCCTTGTATCTTGAGACTTCGTCAATTGCTTCTCCCTTGTGCCACTGATGCAAAAATTCTGTAGGTGATGTGTATCGTCCTTTGAAGTAACCAGAAGCTGGATGTTGCTGAAGAAGGCTCAGATAATTGACATGCACTACTGAAGGCAGAATTCAGTTGGCAAAAAAAACAGTGCAAACCATTGCTTAAAATGGATATCTTGAGAGTGGACAGCATGGCTCTCAGCAGAGGATTGAGAATGTTGGAGCAACAGACCCCTTCCCTTTCTCCTTTGGTTCAGTTTAGTTTGTATGTGTCCTCTTTTCTAACTCCAAGAGGACATCTGGATCTTGAGAGTGTCTCTTGTCATCTTGCTTGGTTTGAGTCTTACATGGTGTCTCTGACCTATACCTCTCCAAAATACACCCATTTTGAAAAGGTACTGAAGTCCCTCACTATCAGGGGCTTGTACCTGAGGCCAGTATCTATGCTGCAGTGTTACCATGCTAGTAAACTTCCTAACGTGAACTTGTTGCTTTAAAGTGTCTTACAATATGGGTGTTCTATGACTTGACTTTCTCTCTTTCCACCCAGCAGATGTAATGAGGCATGACTGGATAGCTTTAGTCATCCCCTGTTTGAATCTGCTCTGAGCAGCATGCACCAGTAGGGCTTGGGCTTCAGCTTAACAGCCAACTTGTTTTTTGTGCCTCTGCCCTCTGCCAGTGTGGGATGTGCCTACTGATGCAGTCAGGCCTCCCTCTCTGGCAGGAGTATGACCTTCTACTGGAGGAGAAGGGGATCTTTCTGCCCCTTCCCAAAGTAGATGGGGAAAGGTTATAAACCCTTCCTAGTCATAGTCTGGGAAACAAGTTGGTTCCATGCCTTGCTGGCCAAACCACACACTTCATGATTGAATAGGCATTTTGGGTCCTAACAGCCAGAGCTTGGCAGCCTCTTACATTTCCTCCCCACCTGCTACAGAGGAGCCACTAAGAAACAAATCTCTTGAGATCCTTCTCATCTCTCTGGCCTTTAAACCCATCCCTCTGGAGGGAGGAAAGCAGAAATATAGGGTACAACAATATTTCTGGTCTTGAACAACAGAAGTGAAGATCTGTCTCTTGTTCTTTGGCCTGGAGGGTGATAATGAGCATAGATCCTAAAGGAGTCAGTAACTCTGGGTTTGATTAAACTGTGCAGAATGACCGAGTGTGATAAGGAGAGAAAAGTGTGGTGATTCAGACCAATAGGTCTTGCTTTTTGTCACTTCTTCTGAGGTGAGGAAAATGCCATGCTGTCTTTCTCAAAAATGCTTCCTAATGACTGTTTCTGCTTTTAGGTGAAGAATTAATGAAGATCAGTGAGGAAGATGAGCAGGGCTGGTGCAAAGGCCGACTTCTCACTGGCCAAGTTGGACTTTATCCTGCTAACTATGTTGAGAAAGTTGGATCATGATTGCTACTTCCCTGCCTAGCGTCTCACAGCCATACCAGCATCTCCTGCAGAGGTCACTGGGTCACTGCTGGCCCCAATCTACCTTTGCAGTATATCCAGCAACTTCTGGACTTTGAGGGCATGTATTCCATGTAACTAATGCTTTATTTTAAATGCCTAGGCCTGTAGGGATTTTCTAATAAATAAACAAGGATGAGTAAAGATTTCTTTGGCTGTGAGCACTATAGGAGTGTGGAAGGGAACAGATCCTCTTGCCTTGCTCTCAGTGAAAAAATAAGTAACACAGGCGCCTCCTCAAAAGGGAGCAAGCAGACTTCCTTGGCTTCAGTGCACGTGTATCCATAGCCCTGCCCCCAAGCTTCCTGTTCAAGGATCTTTGGATGTGCAGTGTAATAGGGAACTCGTGGTATTGCTTCCCCTTTTCAGCTCAATCAAGCTGACTGACACAAATCTATTCAATCTCCCACATCTTTCAGAAGTCTTCAGTATCCTTCACCTGCAGCTTTGGTTCCCCTGGTAAAGCAGCTGATACAAGTGATATAGCTTTAACAACCTTTAGGTCTCCTCCCAGAGCCCTCATGTTTATTGGGATAGCCCCAGGAATGAATGATAGTATGGCCTGGGGCCAGGAAAAAGGCTTTTCTTGTATGATGTGGCTGTTCAGGCTAACAAGATGTGAACAGAACTGTCTGGCAGCAGGTCAGAGTTGACTGAATGTTCCCTGGGCTAGAATGGACACACACTGACAGCTGGCATTAACAGAAAGGCAGCCACATTGCAGTGCTCTTCTGCTTAGGGTCCCTAAACGCATGAGTGTGTGTTGGGGTTTCTAAAGCTTCTACAGTTTTGGCTGTACCCCTCTTCATGAATACCTGGTGCACAGCAGAGACTCTTTTTCCTTCTCCTACATATTCTTGACTTATGTATGTTAGAAGTGCATTCCCTGCTTTGCCAAACTGATGAAGGATAGCAGAGTCTGGAAGCTTCTTGCTGGCTGGCACAATAATAGCTATAAAGGAGAAACTCTTCTAGGTCTGAACTGCTGCAGGAGTACTTAATGCCCAGTTGTTAAGTGGCATTCAGCAGGGAGCACCCATCAGACCTCTTGTATCTGGCCTTTCTGTTCTTGAAAGCCTCTGAAACTGCTGAGACAAAGTGGGGCCCTGATCCTAGTGCTCAGCAGAGTCAGCCATGAGGACTGATGGGCGTGTTCTGTCTATGATAAACCCAAGAGCTTGAGGGAACAAAAGAATGAAAACCTAAGATTTTTAGGAAAAACAAAGAAAAACAATAGTTAAAAACCTGTTTACTTACTGCGTTCACTTGAACCTGTTGAGGCACTGGGAGTTTGTAGTAGCCTTTTACAATGAAATTCTTCTGGGTTAGTACATGTGAGGAACTTGGTTAAGTCAGATTTGCAAACCTCTGTCGAGTCTCTGCCAGCCAGTCCAAGATGAACTGCTTCAGAGCTGTTTGGAAAAGGGGTGATACGGATAAGGACGGCTGAAGTCATAGGTGAACATTTGGGATTAAATGACCACAAAATGTTAATGGCAGCTGGTGAACTAAAATGAGTGTTTAACAAGTATGGACTGAAAAGCAGGGTGGGGATGGACAGATTCCAAGGGTTAACTTGTGAGAGGTTAAAGTTATCACAGACATCTTGCTGCCTGCCAGACAGAGCAGAAATTAACCTTTTACAACACACTGGATGTCTTGGAATGCAGCCTGCTGTGGACAAGGAGATCTGAAACTGATGCTATTTAGTGTGAGACCACAGAAACATCAGCTGCTGAAAGGTCTTGCCCAAAGAAAGGTCTTGCCCAAAGTATCCCTTGGACTGTACTTCATGAATGGGGCAGAAGGGTTCAAACCAAAGGAACAAGGCTGAAGCATTCTCAAGCAAAAGAAAGTATTCCCAAACAGCACTTAAAGATCTAAACAACAGACATCAAAACTGCCTGGATTTAGCTATGAGTTTGCCTATTACTCAAGGTCCAGTGTTTGAAGAAACCTCTAAGGTTACACTGTGTAATTAGAGGTGTTGGTGTAAAAGCACTTGGATTTATTTGAAGATCTGGTCTCTGCTTTCCATACTGTGTGCCAGGTAAAGTATCATTAAGTGTTGTACAGTAACTGCAAGTGTTCCACTTGCTGACCCATAACTGAATGATTTGTTGCTGCTTTGTCGTAACAGACGTGAACGTGAAGAGAGCAGCGCATGGCTGCAGGCTTGGAAGAGCACAGAACCAAAACAGGGATAGGAAATACCTGGGATGTGCTAAAATGACTACTGGAATTTGCCTTTTAAACCACTAATGCTAGTCTTTCATACAAGGTCAGAGCATCTAGAAGGCAGTTATGATGGATGACATTGGAGGCTTGACTTCAGTTTCTCCTCAGAATTGCACTGAACTTACAGAGATGGAGTCTGGTGTGGCCAGAACCTGCTGTGAGGACAGAAATGTCCAGCAGCTTGGTTACAGTACAAACAACCTGAAATTCCATGGGACAAAGTCTGCACAGACTTGTTTGTCCTGGGAAAACACAACCCCCTGATCATGATGGGCTGCTTGAAGGGCTCCAGAAACAGGGATGTATTGCAGCTCCTGTGAGCAGTCCCCTGAGGGAATGTTTGCACACCAGCACCCTGCCCATGCCTGAAGGTACTGGCCAGCTGACAACACACTGAGAATGAGGAATTGCTTGGCTGGACTGTACCCCAGAAATTGTGGTGTGGCACTTTGTCCTACCCAGAAGGGACTAATAAAAGAGAGCCTGTGTAGTAAGGAACCAGCTGGGGGGGAGGAGAAGACCAACCCAACACACACATCTAAGGATCTATTAACCTAATGGCTCTGCCTGGAGACTTAGTTGTCCACAGCAGCAAATGAGGTCTTGTTAACCACAAGGGCTCTAGTTGGAACTTGTCATCCATGCCATGGCAAGAGTTGTGTGTGTGAACTACTTGCTGTGCCTGAATTCCAGAAGGCCAGCAAAGCCCGTTCCTCCCCCAGGGTTTCTGTAGAACCATACGCTGCGTCTGTTCCCGAGGGGCAGCACACTGAACATGTTACCTAGTCATTTCTGATAAAACCACTGCTTGTGGAAAGCTTGTACAAATGTGGCTGGCACATAACAAATGTGGTTCGGACATCTTCCTGGAAAAGCATTTCTGAAGCATCACAAAACTTTTGGGTTTCCTATAGCTCATGAATTTTCTAGGAAGAGGAAGTTAAAGATTCTCCATGATGGATCACACCCATTTCCCCAAAGCAGCAGCTGAGCTTGCTCAACCCATTAGTGGTGTTTCTGCCCTGCAGGCAAAATCTGGGCTGCAGAGCCCACAGGACAGCTGTGCTCCGTGATGGCAGCTGGGCTGTGGTTAGTGGCTGACACTTGGTGACACTCCCATAGCCCTGGACAGAGCTTTGGGCTGCTGGTGCTTCAGCTTACTTCCCCATCCCGTGTCCCTGTGGCTGTGTCACTTAGCACAAAGCACCAGGCAGGTGCTATATGTGGCAGCCCTGAGCTGGAGCTCTTGCCAACTGTGCTGTGCTCCCTTTGCTCCTCGGTACAGATCCAGCCCAATGCTGCAGCCTTGTGGAGCTCAGATTCTCCCTGTCTTCAGTGCAGGCTGTGAACCAGAAAGCCTCAGTTGCATTTCTAGACCTGTTCTCATGCTTACAGGCTGCAGCATTCCCTTCTGCCTGTGAAGTAAACTGGAGTTAAAATGGGTTTCAACACTCAAATCAGTAGGTGATGCTTTCTGCATAGACTTACTGTAGACTGCTCATAGGGCTGAGCCAAAGCCAGTGCCACAAACTCCATCTTGAGCCATGGAAACGTGGCTGGGAAATACCACTGCTGGCTGGTGGGAAAGGTGCAACCCAAGCAAAACAAGGTTGCCTCATACAAGGCAAAGTGTCTTCAGAGGGACCTCATGCAAAAAGCCAAGGAGGAACAGAAGATGCCTTGGCAACCCAGTGGTGCACCACTGCCCAGGTCATGCTGCAAGAAGCTGGAAAACTCAGGGCCTGTTTACCAAGCTACCTGTGTTCTTAGCAGATCAAAGAGGATGAAGATGAGATGTTTCTGGAGAAGATAAACAAATCCTTGCTGAAAGTGGGGGGGAGACACAACAACAACAGCATAGGCTCTGTAACTAGAAGCAATAAGCTGGTTTTCCATTGGCACATTTTGAGTAAGCAGCATGGCTCCAGTGAACTTTTCCAAACCAAATTTCAGGCCAAATCACCTCAGCTGCTCTCAGCACATCCGTTTCATTGACCGTGTCCTCCTGGGTTTTGTCATTCATTAACCCTGCTTGCAGAGGTTCCTGCTTTGTCAGCCTCTCAGCTTAAGGCAATTCCAGATGCAGTTTGAGACTTCCTTTCTCCACAAGCAGCATCTGGGTGCTCAGCACTTTTTCCCCTTTAGTGTGGGGGCCCATAATCTCTTGTGCTTCCACTGGGTCCATCTGTTTACAGATCCTGTGGTCCCTTCTTCCTGTATTCCCTTTCTATCCTACCAGCTGGAAGTCTTTTTCCAGGTCCTGCCCTCCTCCCTTTTGACTTCAGTACCTCTTTCCTTCCTGAGTCTATTGTTCCTACTTTCAGCAGGAGGCTGACACCAAAACAGTCACTGCCCCCAGCTGTGACCACACAAGGCCTTTCTCTCAGATTCTCCAGAGGGCTTCCCCACAGTTCCTAAGGAATGTTGCATCCACAATCCTATGGATGTTTGTGACCCTGCATCCCTTCCACCCATTGTGGCCACCTGTGGAGCTGAAGCACTGCTACCTACACCCTCTCCACCAGATCCCTCGTAATAACCTGCTTGACAGCAGTGCTTACACTCTCAGAATCGTAGGTTTTCAAAGGAGCACCACAGTAAACCAGCTTTCCCATGTCTTTTCATTAGCCCCGCCTGCCCTGGTTTCCAGGGCTATTGTCTTCTGCTTTGGACATGCTCTCTGCTTGTAGGAGCTGCAGACTAGTCCCTGTACTAGAAGGCGATTGGCAGGAAAGAGATTATGTGCCCACTGGAACATCTGGAAGGGTCATGTCTGATAGGAGCACAGCCCTGCCAGCTCTGACACCAAGTCAGTCAGTGCCTGTGCTCTGCACTGCCCTGAAAGGAGGGTGAGGTAGCTCAGGGCCAGCTCACTGCCCAGTCTCTCCACCTTGCTTCTGTATGGTGTGATGAGAATACTTGAACCTATACATCACTTGAGTACGTGTAGCTGTTCCCAGCAGGGACACCTGTAACATCTCCAAACTGACCACTGCAGCAAGGTCTAGAAGTTGTCCTCAGAGCCACGAAACCCCGGGGCACATGTGTGAGCTCACCTCGCTTTGGGGTGTCCCCAGACCTCCCAAGCAGCTGCCAGGCCAGTCAGAAGTGATGGTAAGAGACACTGAAAATAAACATTTGATTATAGCATTGGGAATAGTTACAAAATAAAAGCCCAAACACATACATGTATGCACACACACCTCAGGAGCAGTGGGAGCAGCATGCTCCTGCCCTGGCCACACATCCCACTCACCCTTTCTATCAAACCCCAGCAGTTTTGCCTGCCAGCACTGGCTGGCACAACTGCAAGGGACACTCCTCTCTTTTCCCTCTCAGACCTCCCTAGCTCTTCCCTTACTTGCTTCAGCAATTGCACGCGCAGGAGAAAGCTCAGCAACACAATGGCAATCACTGTTTGCGCAGGGCTAGTGACACAATTCAGCCCATGGCTGCCTCTTGCCAGAGCAGGTGTAAGGGACAGCATGTGCAGCAGGACAGACCTCCTGGCCGCAACACAACCCCTAAATGGATCAAACCAACCATGACTGTGCTCCTCAGTGTTTCTTGAGTCCATAGAATCATGGAATGGTTTGGGTTGGAAGGGATCTTAAAGCTCATCCAGTTCCAACCCCTGCCATGGGCAGGGACACCTTGCACTAGAGCAGGATGCTCCAAGCCCCATCCAACCTGGCCTTGAACACTGCCAGGGACGGGGCAGCCACAGCTTCTCTGGGCACCCTGTGC